>CAIGRN010198902.1:0-18030 GCA_903798345.1 Fraxinus anomala | reverse complement strand
TGTGTTTTCCATTTTATTTTTTGTGTTTGGTACATTTATACTTTAAAATAAAAATAAAAAAATGGAAAATTTAAAAATAAAAATGATGGAGATTTTTATTACAGCATATATGACATTCTTAAACTTGGATGTTGTGATCATGTATGGACATAATTGATAAAGTGTAGCATAGTTTTCATTACTTGCTTGGGTTGATATGGAATAAATAGTATATGTGTGTTCATGTACCATCTATATTGTACACACTATCATATTGTAACGGGACTTAACCGTGTGTGTGGGATTTGGGATGGCAATCATATGTTAGTAAGCTGACTTTTTACATGAATTGATCATATTTATTAGANTGAATTGATCATATTTATTAGACCTAAGCTCAAGGTTATCCCTGGTAATAAGAAGCTCAATATTTTATATTTTTCTTCATAGCCTATTTGACTCGAACAATTCAACATGCAGGGTTTCTCATAATCTAGTGCCTATGGTCAACTGACTTGGGTTAACCTAAAGGTCGTTACATGAGTCATTTTAGTCGCTTAATGGAGAAGAACCTGCACTTAAAATGCGAAAAATAATTATGAGATTAAAATATTGAAATATGTAAAAATAAAATATGCTCAAAGTCAGGGGAAAAAAAGAAAATATCAATACAAAATTATCTTTTATTTAAAAATCCTAATACGTTGTAAATGGTTTGACTTTTATGAGTAGATGAATATACTTATTAGCAGTGATGTTTAGCATATCATTTCTCACAAAATAAAGGTTTGGAGTCTTACTTGCAAATGATTAGTGACACTTTACACATACGGGTCACTTATACAATTTACTCCATGTTAATTTGAACTGGGTATATAGAAAGGTTTACTGTACATTGATTATATTTATGCATGCTAACAACTACATTTTTGAGGATTTATCCCTTCGTCATTTGTGACAAAAAGGGGAAGATAGTATTTACGAAGTGAGAGATTTTATGTTTAGGGGTCATTGGAGAGAGATATAAATACATTTTTCCTACTGCATAAAAACAATGAGAACTTGTAGTAAAGGGGAGAATGTGCATTGCATATCATATGTATAGCTGTTTAAGTTTTGAATATCATCTAATCTAGGAATATGATGACGATATTTTACTGTTATATTGTTGATGGCCTATAGTCAACACACGTCCTCTAGGTTCCATCTTTCTATTGGCACAAGTAGCATTGACACGGCACATGGACTCATACTCTCCCTTACATATCATTTGCTCATCAATTCTTCCACTTGCCTTTAAAATTCTTTAGTCTCCTCGGGATTACGCTAATAAGCCGTCCTGTTTGGAATGATAGCTTCATATACAAAATCAATTTGATATTCAATGCCTCGAATGGATGGTAGCCCACTATGCATGTCCTTCGGGAACATGTCATCAAATTCCTACAACAAAGAAATAGCCAAACTAATGAGGGGTGTATTAGATTTCTCAAGATTAAAGAGTGACTTCTTATAAATAAACAATATCATATGTCGGTTCTGAACTACTGTCATCTTCAATTTACTCCTTTTTGCAAAGAAATTCACTTTCGACTTTTTCTCTGCTCTCATAAGACTTTTTATCTTCACTTTCTTCTGGCTCTACTTTTTTTTTTTCCACAACTAGTCACCTCACTATTTTCTCTCTTACTCTCTTATTGTGGAAGATCAATCTTACTCTTTTTTTCTCTCAATCTTTTTTCTTCCTCACTTTTCAATTTGATTTGATCTTCATACAGTTGTTGTAGTGTTAACAACGCAAGAATAATAGATTTCTTATCCTTAGTAAAGGTGTGCTTATTTTTGTACCTATCATGAATCACCTTTCTATCATATTCCCATGACCTTCCCAACAAAATATGTCCAGCATGCATAGGAACTACATCACACATCATTTCATCATAATACCACCAAATTGAGAAACTTACCAACACTTGCCTATTCACCTTGACATCCCTAATATATTCAACCATCGTAATTTGTAAAGTTAAGGATGTTTTGGTATAGTTAATCCCAATTTTTTTAATAATTGTAGTGCTAAACACATTGGTAAAACTACCCTCATCAATAATCATACGACACATCTTATTGTTGACGTAGCATCTTGTATGAAATATGTTCTCCCTTTGTTACTACAAGTAATCCACTTTGATTTGAATATGAAGAGCTCGCTGTGTAATCAACTGCTCCTCCACTGCATACTCCACTTTCTCACCATCGCTAGCAACTTCCAATTCCGGTATGTCATCATATTTACCTTCACTATCACTCACCACTTCTCCATTGTCATTCAAGATCATCTCCCTTGTGTTTGGACATTGAGAAGCAATGTGTCCCGATCCCACGAACCTAAAGCACTTCATATCCTAGTTCTGAAAGGGTTGGGATCCACCTTGAGTGTAGCTTTTCTAGCAACTTTCTCTCTTTCATTTGATAGCTCAGTTTTACCTTTTGAAACAGTCTCATCACTTTTATTGTTATCCCACTCGGTTTCCAAGAAGAATTAGAGCCCGATGAATATCTGTCCATCCCATTTCTCTTCAACTGCCTTTTCACTCATAGCTACATGTAGCATGTCTTCCAACTCCACTTAATGTTGCAACTCTACCACATTAGCCATCGCCCTATTTAAACCATTCAAAAACCGAGTCATGGTGGCCTCTCCATTCTCCTCAACATTCGTTCTAATCATAGCAATCTCTATCTCCTTGTGATAATCCTCCACGCTTCTAGAACATTGGTAAAGACTTTGCAATTTTGGAAGAAGCTCCATATATATGATTAGGCACGAACCTCTTCCGCGTGATAGCTTTCAATTCTTTACATATATTAATAGGCATCTCACGGTTTCTCCTCCTAGATGTTACTACTCAATCCCACCAAATGATAACATAATTGGTAAATTCAAGTATCGCAATCTTTACCTTCTTTTCCTCCTAGTAGTTGTGGCAATCAAATTTCAACTCTATTTTCCTTTCCCATTCCAAGTATGCCTTTGGATCACTCCTTCCTTTTAATGAAAGAATTTTCAATTTTATATTGCTCATATTTCTATCAAAACCATCTTCAACAAGATCTCTACCTCTCATTTCATGCATTACTCTTCTATCTCTCATTTTTTCCAATTCGACATCCGCCAATGCATCATCATTAATGTCACTATTCTTTTCACATTCACCAGTAAAATCTGCTCTATGTTCCCGCCTTCCTTGCCTCCTTGCGTTAGGAATTTCTCTATGCTGTTCCCTATGTAAATTAACAAGCAATGTATCTTGTGTATCCAATATGTGTCTCACATCATCAAATAACCATTCAAATTGTCGTATCACCTCATCCGACATGTTGACTTGATTATTATTCCTGCTTGAAGCAGACTCGTCTCTATCCGACATCATAAATCTAATTTAATATTTGCCTCACATGTGTACGCTTGTGTATCACTCAAATTAGTTTTTCCCTCTAGTGGTCTCACCACTCTTGTATTTTTTCCCTCAATACTTTCTTGTAAAACCTTCAAAGAATTAATTTGATCTCAATCAAAATTCAATCATTGTAGAGTTTCAATCAAAGATTTGAATAAGAAAAAAATTGGGTCTAGAATGACACGAGAAGTAGGAATTGGCACTTTGAATGGAACACTAAGGAAAAATTTAAGAATGTGTACCTTGAATTTGAATTGGACACTTTTGAATTTGGAAAATTTTTTCACTCAAAAAAATTGAAATTGTATATTGTTGGCAAATTTTTCTGAATTTCGATTTTTTTTCTTTTTGCATGAAAATTTAACTAGATATCAACAAAAGAAACAAAAACTGATTTGGATGCTACATTAGCACACAAACAAGTTTAAAATTTTTTTTCAATGGATTGAGGACAAAAAAATTAAAGAACGTAAAGAACACGAAGAATGTAAAAAACAAAGACTCAAACAAAAGAAAAAATGATATAACCTTGATTTTTTGAGTTTTGCCCTGATACCAAGTGATGCGAATCAACGTAGCAATAGCAGCTACGGAACCCACGACAAAATTAGAACAAACCCAAGAAAGTCAAAGAATCAATGTTTGAAAAACTCGACCCAATAAATTATTGAACCAAAGAACTAAGACAATCGCTAACAATATCTTGACCCCGTGATAACAAAACTTATGAACCTTACTTAAATTGTAGAATGCCATAAGAATTTAATTCTTGATAAATTTAAAATTAATTCAATGAAGAACGAGAAGAAAGTAATATGTCTCGCAATAATATCTCTCAAATTGTGTGCTTTACAATGTATGGAATGAGTTCTATTTATATGAAACTCATAAAACCTAGTTAAAATGGAATTACAACTAAAAGATATAAAAAAGATATCATAAAAAAGTTTTAACAAAAATAAAAGTCTAAACAATATTTGAAAAAAAATTCGTCCAGAAATTTTACTATGTGGCCGCATAATAAAGACTCAAACAAAAGAAAAATTATATAACCTTGGTTTTTGGAGATTTCCACTTATACCAACTGAAGTAAATCCATAGAACAATTGAAGCTAACTAAAACACACGATTGATTCAATCCCAAGAAAGCCAAGAATCAATATTTAAACTTGATTTAAAAATATTAAACTAAGGAACCAATATAATCGTCGACAATATGTTGACCCCCACGATTACAGGACTCAAGAATCTGACTTGATTTGTTTGGACGCTACAAGAAATAATTTTGATAAATTCAAAATTAATTGGATGAAGAACAAGAAGAAAGCAATAATGCCTTGCGATTAATCTCTCAATAATTATATGTTTTTACAATGAATGGAAGGACTTATATTTATATGAAACCCATAAAATTTACTTAAAATGGAATTAAGTCTTAAAAATAATAACAGATATCACAAAATAGCGTTTTAACTAAAATAGAAGATTGCGCAAAATTTGAAAAATTTGCGACCGAAAATATACCGTGCAGCCGCATAGTGTAATTCCATATAGTTGCATAGATCATCTGAGCCCCTCCACTGTGGGCTCGATAAAGGGGCATGCGGTCAACTATGCGGTCACATAGTTGTTCCTTCCAACCTCTCCGTCTATTGCTTGAATCAAATTATTCCACTTCATTTCATCTCACATGTCCAACATGAAATTTGTCCATTTATTTGCCGTGATCAATGTTTCGTCCATCGTGACTTGAACAAGTAGTATCATTACTTCTTTGACCTGCTTTGCTCATGACCAGTCATAGGCTCTTCCTCAACGATCAATAAATCATTACCTATTAGACGTTAGGCTTAATAGCAGAAAATCCCCTTACCTATTAGATGTTGGGCGGAAACCCCCCTACCTATTAAAAATATTAGAAAAGGTCCCAATCTGAAACTTTTAGTACGGAATAAAACATTTTAGATGTGAAAACTTCTTACCATCCAATTTCGTTAGTTGAACCATTGAAAATAGTAAAAATTGCCAAAATTAAAAACGAATAATTGAAAAATGAAAATTTTCTATCAAACACTTATGCAAATCGTACAAACTTTCAAAAAAAAAAAATGAATTAACTTGAAGGACACGTTAAAGATTAAATTAAAAAATAGATAAATAAAATGACGTGAGAGAGCACAAACCAGATGGATAAAAGGGTTGAAAACTTCAAACACGTATTCTTCATTAAATACAGTTAGTCACCGATGAAAACAATACTGCTGGTTGGTAAGTATTTTAAAAAATGAAGTCAATTATTTATTTTCCATGAGCAGATGGTAGTTGGATATTATTTTTCAGAGGTATGGAGGAAGAAAGTTTACAAAAATAACATAGTTTTACGCGCATTATATTGTCAATTCGTATTGTAAGCAAGAGTTGAATGTGAGAGCGACACAAATAATTTATTGAAGGAATTTTCTTAGGTATTTAAGATATAGTAGCAAGGAATAAACTAATTGTACACACTTGGTATTCATTAAGTTTGACATTCCATGTGTTATCAAAATTTGTGCCATTAATTATTTAATGTGTTGTTAAAATTAATGTGTAAAATATTGCTACCTCACAATAATGTCAAACTTAATGTCAACAAAGATATACACGTAGCATGATTCAAGTAACGATGTCATTTAGCTCGTATAGTGCATGCAGCATAGAAATACAGTTGGAACCAACTAATAGGAAAAGGAAAAAGGAAAAAGACCAAGACTTACTCATTATTTAGAAATTCACTTTCTGTAGATGCTAAGAATAATTTATGTTGTATGAAGTATCTATTAAAGAATATTCTTATACTGATTAAGTACCGAAATATTAATCAACGGGTTTGGATTATTGTTTTTTAACAAAGTTGACATTTTCACGTGAAACTCTAAATCCTATTATGATATCATAGCTCATTAAACTCAAACAAATAGTTCGATCCAATTAAGACTTAAACGATCACACAAATTTCAAGGTTGGTGCTCTTAAACAAGTCATCATCTTGCATTGACCTGTTAAGGATAAATCTCACATCGATAAAAATCGGATTATTGACCGACATATAAGGGGTTTGGACTATAACTCTTAAGAAGGCCGACATTTAAATAATGAACCCAAATCTTAATATTATGACATCCCTCTGTTCTCTCTCAAACTTGAGAGATAGAAATTGAATTGGGTATAATAGCGAGAACAAATCAAACATTTTTTGAAGTAGAGGAATTAAACGGAGAAGAGAAGCGAGCACAGCCAATGACCATTTCTAATCATACTTTTGCCACCACCAGAATAAGGAGATTGTAGAGACATGTTTTAAAGATTGGTAGTAACATGGTGTGAGGCTATGTAGTCGAGCAACTAGCTAGATGACGGGCGACAGAGTAGCAGCAATGTTAACATGACGAGCATTGACTAAAGCTGGCGGATAGGGGCTGTGTGGTGAGTAGAATGGTGCAGAATTGGACCATTGTTAAGATTGGCTAGAGGAGGGATAGCATCAAAATTGCAGACAGCAACCATTTGGCTCTCGTTGTGTGCAAAGTTGGAAGAAGCTATGATATGGACGGCAGTTAGTGGCAGATTGAGGACATTAGGGTTAACAATAGTTAGAGTAGTAAGGAAGGGTTAGAGTTGCTCGATTTTACGTTATTGAGAAAACTAGTCGTGCACAAATTATATATTGAATAACTTAACTTAAATTCGACCTCCCAAAACGAAGTACTTAAAATAGAAATGAATTTGGTCGAAGTAAAAATTTGACTTTTTCTCCTTAAAATGATAATACACCATATAAGTGCTGTTATTTTTCGTCATTCTTCTCCTAAGATATAACGATTATATCATATAATGGGAGCACTATAAATTACAAGGACTAATGAACCTACTTATATTTGAACTCCATTTCCTATGGTACTCTATTCAAAATATGTAGAATTTATTTGATGCATAATACAAGTATAAAAGTGCATAGATTGTGTGTTGTCAAACTACAAATGGGAAAGCATGTTGAAAGGTTGTGACTCAAATTACATGACACTTTGAAAAGACACTATTATTGAAATTTGTCTCTATTTAAATAGACACACCTATCTGAAAAATAACAATTCTAAGATTCACGGTCTTTTATCTAAAAAGACATACCTTTTCATTAAAATATATTCTAAAGCATTCCATCACGTGTCACTCCTGGATAATAATATATTCCATCATGATAATATGATTTCCAACCATATCCACGTTGTGCGTGTGTCTTAGTTATGGTCTTAATTTCTCAATCTCGCAAAATTAGTTCGAAAAACTACGATCATCTACTTGCGGAGTATATCAACCAGTCAGCCTTCGATTTCCTGTTGGAAATTAGTTTAAAAAATTGTTTATAGACATAACTTGTAATATTCCCTACAATTTTTCAGAGATCATAGAAATTTCCTTTCGACAATAATATGCTTGCGGGTGGATAAGGAAACCTAAAATAAAAAATTAAGTATGACGACTATATTTTTCAACGTGTCAAAAACTAACTATAATATATAAATTACTATGGACAAAGTCTTGACAAAAAATATATTTCCCTTGTTTTCATCTAATTCGGTTGATGGAATGATTTTTAAAGTAGTGGTTTTGAAAATTAGAATATCTATAAATTCATTGTTCCATCAACCTCTACTTCCCTTGTCCCTCTCCCTTGACTTGGGTATACACTGTGAACAACATAATAATATTTATTCAAAGAACACAATCGTTGAATGTAATTTTCGACTTCACATTTACGACACATTATTATAGCTAACAACACGATTAGGAAGCTATATATAGTGCGCTTACCGATTCAAATGTACCAATACCATTTCTAAAAAATTATTAGTAGTCCATACCATGTGAAAAGAATCATCGAATTAAATAAAGCAGAATAAACATATTGAGAAGTACCAAGTGCTCTTCAAGAAATTACTATGTACTAGACCTTGCTCTTTCATATTATAAGTAGCATGCACGTCTTTACCTGTTCCATCTCTCTCTCTCTCTCTCTCTCTCTCTCTCTCTCTCTCTCTCTCTCTATACATAAACAAATGGCTGGAGAAACCCAGCAGGGAGAAGAAAACAAGAAGGAAGGGGAAACCAAAGAGAAGAAAGAAGAGGAAATTTCTGATCTTCGAAAGGAGGCTTTCCAACTGGCAAATTATTATTTTGTCTTTCAAGGAGTAGTCTTTACCGGCAATTTATTGTTCCCCAACAAAGCACAAATGTCAATATCGTTGTGTTCCATTCACTCTCTCCTTATTTGCAGGTATTCTAAATTTGTCTGCTTTGTTGTCGATCGCAGTGAAATACAAAAGAATATTAGATAAAAAAGATGTAAAGTTGTTAAATGGTGAAACATCTACCAGCAAATATGCAAGTATGTGGCATTATTTTTACGTGCGGGGTTGCATGCTTCTCTTCTTTGGATTTTTTTCTATAACACTTATTGGAAGCATGATGATTCCTTGTAAGGAAAATGATCCCAAGAATTGTGTCAAGATATGTGAACAAGAAAATTGTATAATGGTTTGCCAGTAGACTGTCTACATGGTTGTCTTGGATCCTTCTATTATATGATTGATGTTCTTCATTAATATGATGTTTTATCAATCTTTACTCATTTTAAAGTTGCGGCTATTATTTAAAACTAAAAATCTATAGCATGTAAATTATGTTAAGTTTTTTAATTTGTCATGTGGGCCTACATATGTAATTAATTGTATATAATTCTATTTTAAAGTTAAACACGGTTAAAGTGAGATAATAAAAAATTAAATTTTTGATCATATGGCATCTAAATAAAGTGTCGGTCAGATTATATGTGTAGAGACTTGATCCATTAAGGTTATTTGATGATGAGTCAAATACATATGGAAACCATAAATAAGGTTATGATCCCCAATTCATATAAACTTCTCATTCTTTATGTCATCTCATCAACAAGAATACATGAGAAAACATATTGAAGAGAAAGATCTAAAACTCACAATCAAGAAGAATGATTGGAGCAATTAAATCGAAGAACAATAAAAAAATCAAGATAAAAAACTCAAGAATCAAAAGAAACAATAATCAAGATTCAAGATCCGAATCAAGATCCAGTAGTAAGAAATTATTCCCAATGAATTAAGGTGTGTTCCGTATTATTAATTTTCTTGGTGATTTGACGTGGATGACCTTAGCAATAAAATAATTAGGTTTTTTAGTTTTATAAAATTTAAAATTTCATAAAGTTTCAATAAATTACTCCCATGATGTAGACAAATTATATGCCTTCCTCGTTGATACACCATAAAACCTTGTTAGGCTATTTTATTTGCTTTATTTAATTGTTTTTAATTTATTTTATCTTTCTAATATTTATTTTTTCAAATGAATTTTTTGTGTTGTAAGGTTTTATATAGAACTTGTAACTATTTAAACTATCTTGGTGATTAGTGCATTGGCGTAGAGGTGATGATTTGGTGATGGGCCAAGTCTAGTCGCAAGAATCGGTTAAATAATTAGGTTTTTTAGTTTTATAAAGTTTCAACAAGTGGTATCAGAGCCAACTCTAAATTAAACCATTGAGATTAAATAAAGAATTTTAGGGTAAAATCCATGCTTTGGATTTTTTTAATTTTGGAATGTAAATTTTATCCCTAAATTTTAAATTTTGGGAAAATTTTAACTACAATTGATTGTATAATTAAGCTTTTGACATTATGTGTATCTATTATGGCAAGGTAATTGAATGAATAAAAAAAAACGTGTTTGAATTAATTACAATAAGTCTTATTGTGACACATTGATTGACCGAATGTGTGGCCACCTTTTCCAAGTTCTTATTCATGGACATTAAATCCATCCTTGAATTAAGTGAATTTGGGCGGCGTGGAATGATTTTTTTTTTAATGGAAAGGAAAGCAAGATTTATAGTTGCGGTGGTTGCCGGGGCAATTGCTATTTGGCACAGCAGCGCTCACTTCCGTGCGCTACGACACTGAATTGCTGTGTTGTTGTTATTATTATTATTATTTTGTGCAAACAAAAGAAAGAAAGAAAAAAATAAAATTAAAAGACTAAGGGGCAATCAAATTTCAAATCCTGGAACTAAAATTTACTTTGGATTACTAATTTTCTAAAATAGATTAATTGAAGCAACATGTTACTAAAGTAACATCTCTTGCCTAAATTAATTTATTTGGAATATTTGGAAGGTTGTGTGTATATAAATCATGCAGGTATTGATTGAATTATTTACACACCCGTGGTGACAAATATATGACAACTGTAAAGTTTTCCATTTTGTGAACATTGAGTCGATCCAATAATAGACTTGGTGTTTGACCGAATTTATTGTCAATATTTGATTACTCCACCAAGAGTGCTACTTAAAAGTTGGTATTTCTGTTCAAAGACTAAATATCGACGTTGTGCTCGGTCTCTTATGATGGAGTTTACCATTATTTGAAATTATTCATTATCCAATATGGATTCCTATGTGAATATGTTAATTAGGTTTAAATTCTCTATTCGGTTAATCCATTAACTTCTACAGTATTTGCCAATATCAATTTAATTCTTGCGCTAGAAACAAAGTTTAAAGGCTAGAAAAAGAACGTTTATATCGTTCTTGACGGCATGAATCTAGAGTTTGCATTTAGGAGTGAACAACCCACTACTCTTACGGATAAAAATTTCGCTAATAAAAATGGGATTCGGATAAGTGGGATCATTCAAACCGCATAAATCTTATGATCATGACACATGAACTTCCAGTAGCATTCTGGAATGTTGTGTCCGATAATGTAACTATTACCAACGAATTTCTTGATGAATTTAAAAAAAGGGTTTTGCAAAATGCATTAAGGTCAGAACTAGTGCGCTTTTAGCGAACTTGTTTCATTAAAGTATAAGGGTAAAGAAAATATAAGGGAGTATATTATGGAGATGTCTCATCTTACTTCAAAACTAAAAGCATTAAAGGTTGAGTTGTCTAATGACTTGTTCGTGCATTTAGTTTTGATTTCTATTCTTGCACAATTCAACTAATTTAAAATCAGTTACAACTAGCAAAAAGGAAATTGGACTCTTAATAAGCTCATTTCATATTGTGTGTAAGAAAAAGAAAGACTAAAACAAGATAAAACTACTCATTTGGCACGTACCTCTAAGGGCAAGTTATAAAGAATAAGAAATCTGCATTTGGTTCGATTCAATATAAACAAGGAAAGGTTATAAAGGATAAATCTCAATGTTAATTTTGTGAAAATCTAGGATACATAAAGAGATACTGTACTAAATACCCCGCTTGGTGTGTAAAGAAAAGTACACTTCTCACTTTGGTTTATTTTGAGATTAATTTAGTTTAAATACCTAGGCACACTTAGTGGATAAAATTCTAGTACCACCACTCACATAAGTATCTATGCGAGGTTGCCTAAACAGCCAAAAGGCAATCGATGCTAAAAGATTCATCTATGTGGGGCAATGCCAAATCAGTTAAACTTGAGGCTATATGGACTTTTAAGTTATCATTAAAGGCTAGTTATGATTGAATATGAAAGAGATATTTGCAGTGCCATTTCTTAGACGAAATTTGGTTTCTATTTCTATATTTAACAAATTCAGTTACTCTTGTTCAATTAGAAATAGTCAGATTAATCTTTTTTTTAGTTCAAATATTATGGGTAACAATTCTTTATCTGGTTACGATAACCTATATCTGCTTAATATGGTTGTCTATTATAAAGAAACATTGCATGTGAATTCACATGGTATTAAATATAAATTAACCAATGAGAATTTTTCTTCGTTATGGCACAAACAATTAGGCAACATATCACAAAAGAGAATGAAAAATTTTGTGTTAGAAGGAATTATTGATTCCCTTAATTTTTCAGAATTAAGTGTTAATGTTAATTACCAATAAGACTTCAGACGTCTTAGAACTAATTCATATGGATATCTGTGGGCCATTCAATTCGATTTCTTGGAATGATCAACAAGAATTTATTATATTCATAGACGAATATTTCTCACTATGGCTATCTATATCTCATCAATGAGAAATCTTAGACAATGGACATGTTCAAGGCATACAAGGTCTTGGTTGAAAAACAACTCTGTAAAAAGATTTAACAAGTCAGATTTTACCATAGTGGTTAATGCTATGACAGATATGACGGATCAGGAGAACAATATTCAGGGAGTTTTGCTAAATTCTAGAGGAATGTAGAATGTCTCACAGTATATCCGATTTTTTTAGGTTGAAACATTAAAGACTGCAGCTTAAATTCTCAATAATGTTCCAAGGAAAACAATTGTTAAGAGATTATAATTCTTTTTTTTTAAAAGATCTCACCATTAGGTAAATTTTCGAAATGAAAAATGTCCAATCCCTTGAGAATGTAGAGTTTGAGAGGGGGAGATAAAGTTAAGGATCTTGTCTTGGAGGAAGAATATGTATATATTTCTTTTGTTGCAATTGACAATGATCAGGATCAGAGACAAATTCTTGCTCTAAATCTTGTTTAAGAAGTAATTTCAGATCAAGACAATATTACAAAATTCCTTATACACAATGTAGATATTGTTCCAGAAAATAAACTCAATAATCTCAAGATACAATGTCATTAAGGAAATCCACTATAAAAAGGAGAGAGAGAATTTCGGATGACTTTATAATCTTTCTCCAAGAAAATAAGGATAACATAGATTGATAGAAGAAGAATTGATCAATCAAATTTCATCAAGCAATACAAAAGAATAATTCTAAAGAGTGGATTGATGTCATGCATAAAAACATAAGGTTCATAAGTACCAATGGCGTGTAAAAAAAGTACACTTCTTACCTTAGTTTGTTTTAAAGTTAATTTAGTTTCAATACTTAGACACACTTAGTGGACAAAATTCTAGTGCCACCACTTACATAAGTGTGTCTATGCGAGGTTGTCTGAACAACTAAAAGTCAATTGATGCTAAAAGATTCATCTATGTAGGACAATGTCAAATCAGTTAAGCTTGAAGATATAGGTACTTTTAGGTTATTATTAAATGCTGGTTATGATTTGAATATGAAAGAGATATTTGCAGTACTATTTTTTAGACGAAATTTGATTTCTATTTCTACATCAGACAAATTCGGTTACTCTTCTTCAATTAGAAATAGTCAATTTGATCTTTTCCTTGGTTCAAATATTGTAGATACCAGTTCTTTATCCGGTTATGATAACTTATATTTGCTTAATACGGTTGTCTCTTATAAAGAAACATTACATGTGAATTTACATGATATTAAACATAAATTAACCAATGAGAATTTTGTATCGTTATGACACAAGCGATTAAGTAATATCTCTAAAAAGAGAATGGAAAATCTTATGTCAGAAGGAATTCTTAATTCCCTTAATTTTTCAGACCTAAGTGTTTATGTTAATTACATTACGGGAAAACAAATAAATATAAGGACATTAGGTGCCAATATGACTTCGGATGTCTTGGAACTAATTCATACGGATATCGTTGGGCCATTCAATTCGAATGGTCAGCAATAATTTATTATGTTTATATACGAATTTTTCTCATTATGACTACCTATATCTCATCTATGAGAAATTTCAAACACTGGACATGTTCAAGGCATACAAGGCTGGGGTTGAAAAATAACTCTGTAAAAGAATTTAACAAGTCATATCTTACTATAATGGTGAATTCTATGACAGCTATGACGAATCAGGAGAACAATGTCCAGGGCCTTTTGCTAAATTCCTATAGGAATGTGGAATCGTCCCACAGTACATCACAATCTCTTTAGGTAGAAGCACTAAAGACTACAACAAAAATTCTTAATAAAGTTCAAAGTAAAGCAATTGTTAGGATGTTACAATCAAGAGATTGTTCCAGAAAAAAAAACTCAACAACCTCAAGAATAAATTTCATTAAGAAAATCCACTATAAAAAGAAGAAAGGCAATTCCGAATGACTTTATAGTATTTCTCCAAGAAAACAAGGATGGCATGGATTGATGGAAGAAGAATTGATCAATCAACTTTCATCAAGCCATGCAAAGGAATAATTCTAAAGAGTGGATTGATGTCATGCATAAAAACATAAGGTTCATAAGTATCAATGACGTTTGAGAACTCATCATATTGCCTGAAGGTGCAAAACCCATTAGTTGTAATTCAATATTTAAAATCAAGAGGGATTCAAAGGGTGATACAGAGAGATATGAGGCTCGTCTTGTTGTAAATGACTTTACTCAAAAGGAAATCATTGACGTTTAAGAGACATTTTCTCCGGTTTCTATAAAAGACTCTTTTGAGACAATTATGACATTTGTGACACATTTTGATCTTAAGCTACGTCGGATGGTTTACAAATTAAAGAAATTCATCTATGGGTTAAGCTAGTTTCCCATAATGGTATCACAAATTTTATCAAATAATTATATCATTTGGTTTTGAGACGAATTCAGTTGATGATTGTTTATATCACTAGTTCAGTAGGAGTAAAAATATTTTTTGATAATATATGTCGATGACATACTGCTTACCTACAATGATATAAACTTATTGCACGAAATCAAGAGATTTCTGTTATGAAATTTTGAAATGAAAGCCTCTTTTATATTAAGAATATAGATACACATGGATCATTCTTGGTATATTTTTGGATTATCATAAAAGAATTACATCGATAAGGTTTTTAAAAGATTTGGGATGCATATATGTAAATCAGGTGATACCTCCTATTGCTAAGTGAGACAAATTTAGTTTCAATTAATGCCCAAAAAATAAATTTAAATAAAGAAAAATACAGAAGTGCTTCAACAGTTGAGAATTTAATGTATACTTAGGTTTGTACACATTCAGATATAGCATTCATTGTTGGAATACTAGACAAATATTTAATTTTCTCTAGGATGGAAATTTGGAAAGCAGCCATTTTATTCCGTGTCTATAGAGAACTAAGGATTACATGATCACATTCAGGAAAATCAGACCAATTAGAGATTATTGAATATTCTGATTCTGATAATAGAATATGACTGCAAAATATTGTCACTAGGCTGCATATTTTGGGTAGATTTGAAAGACTACTTTAGTTATTCTGTGACAATTGCAATCTTGTATTCGAAAAGGAGTTTGATGATGTCAAAGTTTATGGACATTAAATTCTTATTAGCTTTCTATAAAGCATATTATGACAAACTCCATAATCATTGATTCATTTACTAAATGGCTACCACCTAAAGTCTTTCATAAACATAATGCTCACATGGGTGTTGCATTTTTATTATATGTAAGTTTAGTGAAAGTTTGTGTTCAGATGTTGTCTGTTTTAGACACATTTTTGTTTATTCAGGGATACTCAATTTATTTCAAAAATAAAATATTCAGTTCAGTTCCACTCTAATTAAAGTTTATGATTGATCTCATTAAAGAATATGGTAGGAACAGTTGGAAATAGACATGTTTGAATCACATTACATGTAATTTTTATGCTACACACCCACACTTGATCTATATCATTTGATTGTACTGATATACGTGACCATTAATAGATTTAGTTATGATACTTGTAACGAAGATCGCTTTGATCCTATATTGAAATAATCAATGGAAAAGATTGTTTGGAGATGCTTTTGATTATGATAGCAAAAGTTTTGATGTCATAAGGTTATATACATTTATAAGGTAACATATGTGACCCGAGTGGGAGAAAGTTGAGTTTATTAATTTGTCATATGGGCCTACATATGTAATTAATTGTGTATAAGGCTATCTTAAAATTGAACCCAATTAAAGTAATCTAACAAAGAATTAAATTGATAGGCTTAGGGTATCTAAATAAAGTGTGAGCCAAAATATATGTGTAGAGATTGGATCCATTAAGGTTATAATTAATAATGGGCAAAATACATATAAAAATATATATATAGAGTTATGGTCCCTAATTCATATGGATCCATTAAGGTTATAATTAATAATGGGCAAAATACATATAAAAAATATATATAGAGTTATGGTCTCTAATTCATATGCAATTTCTTATTCTTTGTGTCAACCCATCAACACAATAATTAATAGAAAAATGATATTGAAGAGGAAAATCAAGAAACTCACAATCAAGAAAAAGGATTGGAGCAATTAAATTGAAAAATAAGGCAATTAAAATTATGGAGCAAGAAGCAAGATCAAGAACTCAAGAACTAAAAGAGTCAATAATCCAGATTCAAGATCTGGAATCAAGATCCAATAATAAAAATATTTTCAAAGAATTAATATATGTTTCGTATTATTAATTTTCTTGATGATTTGACATGGAGGATCTTGGCAATTAAACAATTAAATTTTCTAGTTTTTATAAAGTTTAAAGTTTGATAAAGTTTCAACGGCTTCTTAATTCTCACTTACTTTAATATTGTTTATGAAAACTAATATACTAAACTAGAGGGAAGGTACCATCTCCATCCAAACCTTCGTTCGTTCATTTATACATACCCACCATTACATACAAGAGTCAACAAATTAAATAGGATAATTGACACAAAACACTCGTATCATTTATTTGTTTTCCGTAAATTGTTTTTATTGGGTCTAACAAATGTTGTGTAAATTGTCCTTGCCGTCAATTTTCTATATTAAAATTTTGTAAAATGGTGAATTTACTTTTCTCATTAAATAAATAAAAAATAGTAAAAAATAATTGAAGTCATAATTTAAATTTTTTCAAAAAATTCCAATAGATCCCAATTAAAATAATTAAAAATATATTAAAACAAATCTTCCCAGGCAACCATAGTCCAACAATACCAGAACATTATACCCATGTATCGCGAGGTATATTATTCAAACTTAAGAATGAGCATTCATATGTTTTGTTCAAATATCGATTGGTATTATATTTGAGTGGATAAATACCGGCTTAACGAGTAAAATATTGACAAATAGAGTATTTGTAGCACCAATGCTGTATTTATATGACCGATACCGTATTTACATGATAGATACCATATTTGCAGGTCAAATACTATATATGCAAGAAAGATACCGTATATATAACACTGATATCGTACATGCAAGACTGATACCGTATATGCAACAGATACCATATGTGCAACTTATCAAAAGAACATAGCAAATAATTCTATTAACTGCAACAAAATACAGAATAAATAACTTAAATTGCAGTAAAAAAAATTTCAAATCGAGGCTTATGCGAACACAGTTTCCTTAAAACAGATTTGCCCCATCACCGTACGTGCTTGATGTTTAAATCGAGCGTCTGTTTCCCAGAATACAACAGTAACTAGTAGATTCTGAGCACTAAAGATACTACTTCGACGAACTGATTTAGTGTCTGAACAATACCACATCCAAGACTCAAACAAAAATTAAAATGTATGCAGACAAAACTCGAACTGTATACAGAATGTATTTTCACCCAAACATCAATTTTGGCAAGGAAATACATGATTTCGATGTACTCACAGAGGAGAACACAAATTAATCTTTATCTTAAAAAATAGCCAAACGGATCCCACTCAAAACTC
>CAIGRN010198890.1:0-13731 GCA_903798345.1 Fraxinus anomala | reverse complement strand
TTTTTTTTTTTTTATTTCATTTTTTTTTCGTTTCACTTTTTTTTATCACCTTTTTTTTATTGTTTTTTACTTTTTTTTTTTTTTTTTTTTTTTTTTTTTATTGTTTTTTTCTTTTTTTTTTTTTTTAATTTCTATCACTTTTTAGTGACAAATATCACTTTGTAATAAAAGTGACATTGTATTTCACTTCACTTTTTAATGAAATTGATATTAAAATTGACATTACACAACTTTTTATTAAAAAGTGATATAATGTAACTTTTATTAAAAAGTGATACAATTCACCCAAAAAAGTAATCGAGGTTTCGTCACTTTTTTGAGTTTTTATCATTTTTTTTAAAATTTCTGTCACTTTATTGAATTGATTTCAAAGTTTTAATTGGTGTTTTGTTACTTTTTTTAGTTGTCATTTTTTTAATTTCTGTCACTTTATTACACTAAATATAAGGTTTTGATTAGTGTTTTGTCACTTTTTGAATGTTTATCACTTGTTGGAATTTTTGTGCTTTTTTTATAGTGTTTGTCACTTTTTTCCTATCACTTTTTAAAAATTTGTCACTTTTTTTTAGTAACAAACATCACTATATCGTTTTTTAATAAAAAAATAATACTTAACTTTAAAAAGCGATATTGTGTCACTTTTTTTTATTAAAATGTGACAGTATTTTTTACTTCCATAATACTTTTCATATGATTTTTCAAAATGCCACTAATTTTAAGGGTATTTTTGTAAGTTGTACCCATTTTGTGCGAATTATATTCCAAGAGTGAGGTCGGGGACAAAGAGTCCATGTTCCATTACGAATAAGAGCATCATATTCTTGCTGCATGGCGTCCATCCAACGAGGGTCAGTTTTGGCCTTGGTAAATATCGATGGTTCCACATGAGGGAGCACGACACGGAAAGCGGTTATGGGATGTTTGGTGCAATAATACAAAGTAAATTTCGTAAATTGTTTTATACGAGATGTTCTTGTTTTGGATCGGGTTTTGCATGGGATGATGAGGTAGATGAGGCATAGAGGGGATCGTGAGATCTTCAGAGAGAGACGATGTAGATGTTGTGATCAAAGGTGATGAACTATTGGAGAGAGGTTCAGGTGAGAAATTTAGAAAGGGCACATTTTGAGGTATGGCATTACCTAAATTTGAATTCTGAGAGATTTGTGGAGATGGAGGTATATTAGGAACAGATGATGGTGGACAAGTACAGATACAAGGGTTGTTGCAAAAATTGTGGAGGAAAAATGAGAGAGTATTACCTGTGAAGGAATAGAGGATGAATCTTGGGTAGGCGTGAGTGATGAGGGCTGCACCAATCCAGAATAAGAGTCTTCATCAAATACGTGACGAGCAATATGAACTTTTTGGAGAGTGGGATCAAAGCAGTGGTACCCCTTTGACATGAGCTATAACCAAAAAAATACATGACTTGGTCCTAAATTCTAGTTTGTTGGCTGTATAAGGGCATAGAAGAGGATAGCAAGTACATCCAAAATTTCGGAGATGTTGGTAATTAGGTGGAGAGGAAAATAATTTCTAGTATGGACTGATATTGGCCAAAACTGGAATAGGGAGCCAATTAATTAGGTAAACTGCCGTGTTAAAGGCATCTATCCAAAATCATCTGGAAAGTTTAGATTAATAGAGTGAGTCCCATTTCAAGTATGTGGCGTAGCTTTCTCTTTGCTAAGCCATTTTGTTCAGAAGTGTGGGGGGAAATATTGTTTATGGAGAATTCCATGTTGACTGAGGAAAGAGGAAAATTGATTTGAATTAAATTCACCTCCGTCATCGATCTGAAATTTCTTGATTTTGTGGGAAAGTAAATTTTCTGTGAGACATCTGAATTTGACAAAGTTAGCAAATACTTTCGATTTTTGACGTATAGGATAAAATCATGTGAATTGAGTGAAGTCATCTACGAATATCACGTAGTAATGACAACCACTTGTCGAGTGGACGGGGGTCGGCCAAACGTCGAGTGAATTAATTTGAGAGGGGCATGTGTTTCACGATTGGAATCAGTAAATGGGAGTTTCTTGCTTTTGCCAAGTTGACAAGATTCACAAATAGCACTTTTATTTATCTCACTAGAAATAGGTAAATTCTAAGATTTAATTAAAGATTGAACAATTTTATCAGTTGATGGCGGTTTTTTATTGAGCTAAAGTGGATACAACTTGTTTTCACTCTTGCCTGCAAGAAGAGTTGCCCCTGTCTTGGTGTCCTTTATAAAGAAGTGATGAGCAGCGAGTTTAAAATAGCAACAATTATCTAAACAAAAAATTTGTATAGACAAGAGGTTAGATACAGGGGCAATGGAGAATATTTTTAATAGCAAAGGTGGAGTGTGCAGATTTAATGAGAGTTGAACCAGTATTGGAGATTGGGAGTCCATCACCATTACCAACCGCCACAGTTTCCCTTCCTTTAAATGGTTTCTTTTCAGTCAAAAAATCTTCTTCAACAGTAATATGATTATTAGCCCTACTGCCAAGGTACCAAGTAGTGACTTCAATGGTTGCGTTGGTCTGAGCAACCACGGCTGCAAGTTGAGCCGAAGGGTGTCGCCCCTGATAAGAGAAGTCCATCTAGTGGAAGCAGTCCAAGGCACTTGGCTACTTTTACCACAGATTTGGCAAGGAACTCGAGGAGTGGAGTTGTTTACGCCAGTATAAATAGGAGAAGAGCTATTCGAGGGCTTCTGTTGTACAGGAGCCCGAAAGAAATATTTGGAGGAAGGTCCTCGAGGTCCATTAGGATGTTGGGAAGGTGGCTGTCCTGGCTTTGTAGATGGTAGAGCAAAGCCATTGGTAACTATGGAAACATGTTGTTGGTGATGCAATAAGATTTCATGGCTCAAAAGTTCTGCCTCAAAAGCTTTAAATGAAAAGGCCTGGTCACAAATAGAAAATGAGAAGTCAGTGACAAAGGATGTGTAGGAGGAGTTAAGTTCGTTGATAACAAAGAAAATAAGGTCCTCATCAAAAACGGGTTTGCCAATGGCAACTAATTGATCAACCCAGAGTTTGGTAGAGGCAAGGAACTTAGAACAAGATCTGTCACCTTGCTGCAAGGTCTAGAGTTGACGCTTCAACTGAGCAATGCGTGATAGAGAATAAGAGGCAAAATGTGTTGCCAGAGCTAGCCAAACCTGTCGAGCAGGTTGAGTCCATAAACAGTGGACAACACTTTCTCAGTAAGGGCGGCGTTGATCCAACTAAGAAGGTGTTGGTCCTTCTTGGTCCAGAAAACAAAGGCTGGATTTATATAAGTGGGGTCAGTTCCATCATCAGAGGGAATAAATTGAGCAGGACAGATGTCATCTATTATGCCGAGAAGATCATGGCTTCGAAGAATTGGTAAATATTGTGACAGCCACAGTAGGTAGTTGGTACCATCTAACTTGATGGAAATGAGTTGGGTAATGTTGGGAAAAGAGAAGGTGGTGGTCGTATGACTAGAATTGTTGCTTGATTTCTTCATGGTATCAGAGCATGTACATCTGATATTACTCATGTTCATTTGATAACTGTTACATAAAATAGCAATTGTGGTCACGATCTTCCTTGGCTGAGAAGATGGCTGGTAATACAAGATCTTTTGAATCTGGTTCAATCGAAAATGTGCCTGGTGAAGAAACAGTGGAAGCTCGAACATACAACAATGGTGATCTACTGTATTTGCAGGGATCAGATCACCCAGGGATGATGCTTGTATTGACGCCACTAACATGTAACAATTACCTATCTTGGAGTCGTCTATGAGGATAGCCCTAGGTGCAAAAGTTAAATTGGGATTTATAAACGGCAAATGCAAGATGCCAGAAGAAGATTCCACCGACTTTGATCAATGGAAAAGAGTAGACTGTATCTCTTGGTTATTGAATTCCATTTCCAAGGACATTGTTGATGCCTTCCTATATACTGCCTCTGCAATGGAGTTATGGAAGGAATTGGAGGAGAGATTTGGTAAATCAAATGGCCCTTTACTATATCAATTGCAAAGAAAAATCTGTTCCATCTCCCATGGTACATTATCTGTGGTTCAGTATTTCACTAAACTCAAGAAATTATGGGATGAGTTAGCATGTTTAATGCCAATTCCTCAATGCACCTGTGGAGCATCTAAATCTATCTCAGATAACACTGTGGCAAATCATCTGATGCAGTTCCTCATGGGTTTGAATGATTCTTTTGACAATATTCGTAACCAAATATTGTTGATGGACCCCTTTGCTTAGTGTAAATAAAGCTTACTCCATGGTTCTAACGGTGGAGAAATAGAGAGAGAGGTAAAGATGTCATATGTTGAGATTGCTGGACAAAATGCTATGTTTGTAAAATCACAAAATTTCAAGAAGGATGGGCTAATCAAGAACCATTTTAACAATTTTAAAAGGAAGGATGGAAATAAGTCTGATAGGCATTGTGACTACTGCAACACTGATGGACATAGTGCAGATGTGTGCTTCAAAATACATGGATACCCTGATTGGTTTAAGAAGCTACCAGAACAAAAAGGAAAGATGTTAAATAAGAACATGGCACATAAGGTTGAAACTCCTTTGGATTTTGCTAATGAACATATTAGAACAAAGACTGGTGATTTGTCATCCTCCATTGTAGATTTGATTCAACAAGAGATTGCAAAATATATGAAGGCAAAATCTGCTGCAGAAGGGAACTTTACCAATTTGGTACAATTGGCAGATTCAGCAGGTCCCACTCCTCACTATGCCCTGAATTACATCTTGAATGCACTTGATTTTATTGAACCCGGTACTTAGCTTATAGACACAGGTGCATCAAACCATATGTGTGTGGATTCAAAATTGATTGATAAACTAATACCATTGCATAAACCTGCTCCTGTATTTTTACCAGATGGCTCTATTTAAAATGTCTACCATATTGGAAATGTAACCTTGAACTCAAGCCTTGTTCTCACAGATACACTATATTTGCCTAGTTTTAAATTCAACCCGTTATCAGTGAATAAACAAACTTGCCAAAATATCACACATTAAATTGACCTTTAATCCACCTATTGTGTCTTAGAGGACCCGAAGATTGAAAATATTTTAGCAGTAGGCAAAGTGATAGGCAGCTTATACATTTTAGACAAATATTGTTTCTCTCCTGAGGTTTTAAGTTCTTTCAATAAACAGTATATGCTAGACAAAACCTTGCAGGTTCATTCTCCTTTTAATTCCTCATGTACTGATTCTATCTTTGCTAATAAAGTAACAGTTTTAAGCAAGTCACAGTCCACATGGAAAGAGACTTGGGCATGCTTCTTCTACTGTATTACAACATATACCATTGCTTCCATTTACTGATATTAAAACTTATGAATGTTGTGATATTTGTCATATGTCAAAGCAACGGGGACTACCATTTCCCAAAAGTCAAAACATATTCAAACCATATTTTTGAAGTGATTTACTTGGACTTGTGGAGACCTTACAAACAAACTTCATTATGAGGAGCACACTATTTTTTGACCATTGTCGATGACTTCAGTGATGCAACCTGGATTTTTTTACTCCAATCTAAACATCAGACTTTAAACACTTTAGATTCCTTTTTCAAAATGGTTCAAACTCAATTCCAGGTTAAAGTCCAAAAAGTAAAGACATATAATAGAATTGAATTTGTCAATTTGGAATGCCAACGGCTATTCTCTGATCTCTCGATATTATACATCAAAAGTCATGTATCTACACACCACAACAAAATGGTGTAGTAGAACGTAAACACAAACATTTATTGCAGATTGTACGATCACTCAGGTTACAATCCTGTTTACCAAAGAAATTTTGGGATGATTCTATATTAACCGCTGCATACATCATCAATAGATTACCTACTCCAGTTTTAAATTGGAAGACACCCTATGAGCTTTTATACAACAAAGCACCAGATTAGACAATGTTAAAATCATTTAGATGTCTTTGTTATGTTACAAACACACAGCCTTATAAAGATAAATTTCATTCCAGAGCCTATAAATGTATTTTTCTTGGATATGCTCCTGGCCAGAAAGCTTACAAACCACATGACATTAATTCACAAAAGACCTACATTTCAAGGGGATATCATTTTTATGAAAAACTTTTCCCTTATCCTCAAATTTCACAAAAGGTTGAATCTTCATCACCTTTATCTATCATTTCTCTCACTACAGATGCCAATATTTCACCTACCTCCAATTCTGGTACAACTACTACCTCATCACCTATCTCAGGTTTCCCTAACTCTCATTCACATAGCATTCCTCCTATAAACTCATCCTCTATCAATATTTCAAGACAAGGCACTAGGATTAAAAAACCACCAGGATGGCTTAATGACTTTGTTTCAAATGTATTGCATCCTATTACTGCGTCAACTGCTTCTACTTCTTCAGTCTTAAGTATTGCTATACCAAATAATTACCCTTCTATGCCTACATTTTCCTTCTCCACATCATATATGTCTTTTCTCACAAATGTCTCATATCCAAGAACCGTCTTCATATAAACAAGCATGTGTTCATGAGGTGTGGGTTAATGCGTGAACAAGGAACTTACAACTTTAGAAGATAATCATACTTGGGAACTCACAAGCTTACCTGGAGGAAAGCAAGCTATCGGTTCAAAATGGGTATACAAGGTTAAACTTAACTCTGATGGCAACATCGATAGATTTAAGGCCCGACTTGTGGCCAAAGGATATAACCAGGTAGCAGGCATTGATTATTTTGAAAGTTTTTCACCTGTTGCTAAAACTGTTAGAGTAAGGATATTCTTAGCAATTGCAGCAGCAAATTCATGGCCAATACACCAACTAGATATTAATAATGCCTTCCTCCATGGTTTTTTGGATTAGGAAGTTTATATGCATCCTCCAGAAGATTATTCTAAAGCCAAACCATGCTAGGTTTGCAAATTGAAACGCTCCCTTTATGGTCTCGAGTAAGCCTCGAGACAATGGAACTATGAATTTAATACACAATTGCAGATTTTTGGGTTCAAACAATCATCTTATGATAATTGCTTATTTGTCAAGCAGTCCACTATTGGTTTCCTTGCTCTGATTGTTTATGTTGATGATGTGCTTATTACGGGTACAAATGAGGATGATAATATTGCGGCCAAACAATTCTTAGATTCTGATACCATAAAAGAGAAGATAATATTGGAAAATATCCTAGTACACAATATACTCAATAGGATGTGTATATATACACGATTACATAGATTTACAACGGAAAGAAATGAATAGAAAAATCCCTAAAATCAAGCTAATGAAATATGCTATAAATTCAATTTAGACATGATTGAGATATCTCTAAACTGGATCTGTAATGGGCACAAGATCTGTGATCTTTTGAATGGGATCCGGCTGGGATATGGAAATATTTCTAACATTAACTACAATCGGTGTTTCCATTTTCAATTCTTGTTGTGTCTTGTTTTGGGGTTGCTTCTTTATTTAGCAATTTTACTCCTTAATTTAACTTTTTCTCAAATAGAATTTTATAGTGGTACTTTTATTAATATTGGGGAATCAAAAATGAATTTTGTCACTTGGAATAGATGACATGAGAGTATCCAAAATCACAATGTGAAATCAAATTTTAATTTCAATTGGCATAAAACATTAAAAATAGAACAACATAATAATTAAAAATCTGAAAGTCAGATAGTGTCAATACCAAAGTTTAGTCCAAGTGGTACAGGTGAAACCTTACTTAGTCATTGACATGGGTTTGAGCCATCTTTGAGAGTATAAGTGTGAATTGTAAAAAAGAAAAAAATGTTCTAATAAACTGTACAATTTTCACTTCGTTAAAGTGTACATGTAAGAAGCATGGATGAATCATTTTTCATAGATTTTTTTTATTTCTTTTTTCATTAGAAGGTTCATTCAAGATCATAATCCAAACCACAATCCTAATGGTTTTGATTCAAGCATAGTTCAAAGGAAAATAATATTTTTATTTGGGAAGATGATTTTTTAATTATTTTTTTGTGTTAATATATTTTAAATTATTTTAAGAGGAACTCATTCACTATTTGAAAATTTTAGGACTTTAACTGCAATTATTTATTCATTTTTATATTATTTTTTCTTTCTATTTGCTTATTTAAAGAAATGATAAATTAGTTATTTTACAATGTTTTAATAGATAAAATAGATCATAATGATATTTTGTACAATGAAAATAAATGATAAAGATGTTTTGCATAATGAAAGCAAACGATAGAGTCATTTCGCACCAATTACCTATATGTTGTTGATAGAAGTATGAACAATATCAAAATGACAATTCCTTTATTCAAAGGAAGGAGTGATCCAGAGACATATTTGGAGTGGGAAAAGAATGTAGAGTTGATATTTGATTGTCACAACTACTCGGAGGAAAAGAAGGTAAAGATTGAGTACTTGAATTTACCAATTATGCTATCATTTGGTGGGATCAAGTAGTAACATCTAGGAAGAGGAACCGTGAGAGACATATTAATACATTGGAAGAATTGAAGGCTATCATGAGGAAGATGTTTGTGCCTAATCATTATTATAGGAAATTTCATCAAAAATTACAAAACCTCTACCAAGGTTCTAGGAAAGTGGAGGATTATAATAAGGAGATGGAGATTGCTATGATCAGAGCGAATGTTGAGGAAGATAGAAAGACCAACATGATCCGATTTTTGAATGGTTTGAATAAAGAGATAGCTTATGTGGCAGAGTTGCAATATTATGTGAAATTGGAAGACATGCTACATGTAGTTATAAAGGTGGAAAGACAATTGAAGATAAAGGGGACATCTAGGTATTCATCGATTTTTTCGAGTTCTAACTCTTCTTGAAAATCAAAATTGGATAACAATAAAGATGATGTGGCTGTTTAAAAAAGTAGGACCAATCTGTCGAAGGAAAGAGATGAAGTTGTTAACAAAGCTACACCCAAGGCAGATTCCCAACCCTGTAGAAATAGGGATATCAGATGTTTTAAGTGCTTATGAATGGGACACATTGGTTCTCAATGTCCCATCAAAGGGGCGATGGTTTTGCGAGACAATGGAGAAGTGGTGAGTGAAAGTGAGGATGAATATGATGACATGTCAAAATTGGAAGATACTAGTGATGGTAAAAAAGTGTAGTGTACAGTGGGAGAGCTGTTGGTTATACGGCGAGCTCTTAGTACTCAAATCAAAGTGGATGTCTTGGAGCAATAAAGGGATAACATATTTTATACGAGATGCCACATCAACAATAATATATGTAGTATGATTATTGATGGGGTAGTTGTACCAATGTAGCCAGCACTACATTTGTTGAAAAATTGGGATTATCTATGCTAAGACATCATATGCCTTGCGAATTGCAATTGTTGAATGAATGTGTAGAGGTCAAGGTGAATAGGAGAGTGTTTGTGACTTTCTCAATTAGGAGGTATCATGATGAAATGATATGTGATGTAGTGCTAATGCATGCCGGACATATCTTGTTGGGAAGGACATGACAATATGATTGGAATGTAATTCATAATGGGTACAAAAATAGGTACAGTTTTACTAAAGATGGGAAATTTATTTCTCTTACGTTGTTGACACCACAACAAGTGTATGAAGATCAAATCAAATTGAAAAGTGATGAGGGAAAAAGATCGAGAGAAAAATGGAGTTTTCACAATAAGAGACCAAAAGAGAAAATAGTGAGGTGGCTAATTATGAGAAAAAAGAGTAGAGTCACAAGAGAGTAAAAAGAAAGTCTTATGAAATGAGAGAAAAGTCAAAAGTGAATTTCTTTGCAAAAGAGAGTGAGTTGAAGGAGGGCATAGTTGAGAACCAACCTATGATCTTATTGGTTTATAAGGAATCACTCCTCAATTTTGAGGAATCTAAAACATCCTTCCTTAGTTTGGCTACTTCTTTGTTGCAGGAATTCAAAAAAATGTATTCTCAAAGGACATGCCTAGTGTGTGTTGACCTACGGTCAAATCTTATATTTTGATTATAACAAACAAACTATGTTTATCTCTAATTCTAATCTTCAAAATGTTACATGTAGCAAAACTTGAGACAAAACTATTGGACAAAAAGTTGTCAATTAAGGAAGCTCAAGATAAAGATCGATCGAGCACTCATACAAAAAAACTTTGCGCCATTTCAAAATCAAGCAACAAATTGAGCACTCGCACCAAATTAATCAAAGACATTGGAACTAGATATTTTAGCTCGTTTGTAAAGGTAAATCACTTTAATTCTTAGCAATGACACATTGAANAGGTAAATCACTTTAATTCTTAGCAATGACACATTGAAAGCTCAAGTGTGAATTTCTTATACACAATAAAAATTCACATCATTAAAATGTTTGCACAAAAATTATTTTTTAAAGGTAAAATTTTCAACCTAATCTTGAATACTTTTTAATCCTCACTTACCTTGAAATATCTAGTAAAAATGTCATGCAAAATATTTACTTACTGTAAACAAAACCAAAATTGTGACCCAGAAAAACTCTGGTGATCCGGACGTCCGGTTCGCCAGCAACTGTCGAATTTTCGACAGTTCTGACAAGTCTCAAACGACTATTTTTTTGGATTCGTTCGATTCTGAACTGGACATGTCCGGATGGATCGTCTAGTTTGGCAGATAAGTTAGCTTTTTCAACTGTTATAAATACCAACTCACCTACCATTTGAAAAACAACATTTGAGCATTCAATTGATATCTCTTAAGATAACATTGCATTCTCATATCATTTATTATCAAATCATTTTGCTATTGAAAATCTTTGATTAAATTAATTCTTAAAAATCATTCCATACATCAAAGATTTTCACACCTAACACGTAAGCTTCATTCATTGCTATCTATTAAAGTGTTAGACTACTTCTTTTTTTGTACTCAATTTTGAATTTATCGTTCATCAAGAAGAGAATATNATTCTCATATCATTTATTATCAAATCATTTTGCTATTGAAAATCTCTGATCAAATTAATTCTTGAAAATCATTCCATAAATCAAAGATTTTCACACCTAACACTTGAGCTTCATTCATTGCATTTATTAAAGTCTTAGCCTACTTCTTTTCTTGTACTCAACTTTGGAATCATCATTTATTAAGAAGAGAAGATTTTATTTGTAAACTTACTTGAATTTTGGGTCTTATTGAGGTCCCGGAAAGCTCAACATTGTAAAAGGAACGGTGCTCCTTGATTGTAAGTCACCGAAAGCGTTGTAAGGGACTGGATTGTACCACAAGTCAATCAACATAGTGAAATTGGCCTAGCTCGTGTCGGAGAGCTTGGTAACAGAGGACGTAGATCATTGCGTTGGATCGAATCTCTATACTTATATCATTTGCACTCTCTATCCATCTTCACTTATTGCTTTCATATTTGTGTTTGTCATTTAAATCTATCTATCTAGTTATTACGTGTTTGATTTTAAGTTAATCCTTCAAAAAAGATTTAAAAACCAATTCACCCCCCTCTTGGTTAGATAGTCTTGGGCTATCATAGCTAACTGGACANTCTTCACTTATTGCTTTCATATTTGTGTTTGTTATTTAAATCAATCTATCTAGTTATTACGTGTTTGATTTTAAGTTAATTCTTCGAAAAGGTTTTAAAAATCAATTCACCTCCTCTTGATTAGCTAGTCTTAGGCTATCAATTGGTATCAGAGCAAGGTGTTCATTTTTAAATTAAAATTTTACAATCTCGAGTAATGGCTAACCACAACAATCTTCAAAATCTCGAGGAGCATTCTACAAATCGACCACCCTTTTTTTATGACACTCATTATAATTATTGGAAAGCTAGAATGATGATTTAAATCCAATCAATAGATTATAATATTTGAAACGTAATTGAATATGATCCTTAGTGCCTACCAAGATTATTAAAATTGATGGAAGACCCAATCAATCTGTTTCTAAACCTAGAGAGGAATATGACGAAAATGTTAAAAGAAAATTATTTTTGAATGCTAGAGCTAAAAACGTACTTTAGTGTACCTTAGATAGGAATGAATTTAACTGTATTAGTACATGTAACTTCGCATACGATTTATGACATACATTAGAAGTTACTCACATTGGCACAAGTAAGGTAAAAGAACCAAGATTAATCTCTTAGTAAAAGAATTTGAAAATTTTTTCATGAAACAAGATGAACCTATTATTAACATGATTACTCGTTTCACTGATATAGTTAATGGCCTCAAAGGCTTTGATTGTAAATTAAGCCCATTGAGGATGTTGATAGAGAACACCAAAGATATCAACACGTTTCCCTTGGAGGAACTTTGATGACACACGAACTCAACAATGCTGAAATCAAATAGAAGACTAGGAAGAATCAAAAGAGCCTCTTAGGCGTCAAATTGCTCTCAAATCGGTAATTGAAGAAGGAACTATAAGTGAACACATGAGTGATGAAGAGCTTGATGATCTTGTGCTTCTCGTCAAAAAATGGAGAGGTTTTCGAAATAATCGAAAGTTTCAAAAGAACGAAGAAAAGAGCGATAAAAGAAGCAATGAAATTATTTGTTATAATTGCGACAAACCCGATCACAAGAGAATCGGATGCCTAAACAAAAAGAAATTTTTCAAGAAAATTTTTTTTCAAACCACTTGGGATGAAAGCGAGGAAGATGTTGATGACGGAAATAATTGTCAAGAAAAAATGGCCAACATGTGCTTCATGACAATCAACGACGAGGTAAACTCTATCGAAAAAGACGCATATGACTAATTATCTATTTCTTATGATGAAATGCTAGAAGATTTTGAAAAACTTGCATTAAGTCATTCCATTCTTAAAAAGAAAATTTCTTATTAAAAAAAGAAATAAAGAAAATTTCAGAAAAATAAAAAATAAATATTGATCATGATCTATTAATAAAGAAAAACTGAAGAGATTTTCTTTTTGTTGAAAATTTAACAAAAAATGTTTATAAATTCACCGAAGGGAAGAAAAAGTTTGACTTAATACTCAGTAATCAAAAATGTATTTTTGATAAAGGAGGTATTGGATATAAACCATTTTAAAAACAAAAATCTCTTAAGAATCTATTTATCAAAGCCTCAAATTCAATTTCCTCAAAAAATACTTGTCGCTTTTGTAATAAAAATGGACATGTGGCCTACAATTGTCTAACAAAAAGGAAAATATACTTTGAAAACAAGTTGACTCAAGAATCCACTAAAACTAACTACTAAAGACCCAAACTTGTATTGGTACCAAAGATAAAAAAATTGAATTATTTTTGTAGGTTGGTCCAAAGAGGACAACAAGCAAATGGTTTCTAGATAGCGGATATTCAAAACACATAACTGGAGATAAAACATTGCTATCAAATTTCAAAAGGAAAGATGGAGGCCATATGACCTTTGGGGACAACGCTAAAAGAAAAATAATTGGAATTGGAAATATTTGTAACCATCTCTCACCTTCCGTTGAAAATGTCCTATTGGTAGATAACTCCAAACATAATTTACTTAGCATTAGCCAATTATGTGACAAATGGTATCATATTAAATTCGATTCTTCCAAATATCTCATTAAGGATGCTACATTTAAAGATGTATTGTTTGTAGAAAGTCGATATAAAGATGTTTATATCATAAATATCGATTTTAAAAATAATGAAAAATGTTTAGTGAGTCTAAATGATGATACTTGGCTATGGCATAGGAGATTAGGGTATGTTAGCATGGAA
>CAIGRN010198870.1:0-13666 GCA_903798345.1 Fraxinus anomala | reverse complement strand
ATTAAATAACTAATTTAGGAAAAAATAAAAAAAAATAATGGCCCGCCCAGTTAACTAGGCTGTCTGCCAGACGCCCAATGCGACTAGGTGTCTGGCCCAGACGATCCAGACGACGGAGGCAAAGGCTGCTGATCGCCTCTGCAATTGGTGGAGATCGCCAGAAAATTTCCGTTCCCAAATCACACAAAAATGAGAAATTTCATGCATAATCTATTAATCTGAACCAATTTTTACAAAGATTATTCAACAAATCTGTACAGCATGCTTTATTTATTCAATGAACATGCAACATGCTTTGTAAAATACATATAGTAGTTCCAAAACTCACCTTCTTCAAGAGGAATGTCGATCTTCGGTCTGGGTCATCGATTTTTTGGCCGGATGGGTCGTCAGTTTGGGGCAAGTCTTTTTCCTCTCCTTTCTCTCTTCCAAATCACGCGAGGGTAAAAATGGCTTTTCATTGTTTTTGAGTGTTTATTAATTTTTCCCTTTTTTTTAAACATAGTCAACGGCCATTATGGAAAGATAGCCGGGTCAACCGTCCATCTTCCACTATTTCGTCCTAGTTTTGGTGTGGTATAGTTTCAACCCACAAAATGAGAGATTTTTTGCCCTTTATCTCACTAAATAATTATTTTCAAATACACCTTATAAATGAATGAAGCTTGGACAATTATTTTCAATTTTACCTTCTGAAACAATTATTTCCAATTTTTCTTTCAATTCTATCTGCCCTAAAACAAATTCAAAAGATTTAAAGCTAAAAAAAGCCTTGATTTTATTTTAAAAAAACTATTAAAATTAAGATATATTATGTAAATGTAGTAATTTAAAAAAAAAATATTATTTGACATGTCGCGACATGTCTGTGTTCTAATTTTTCGAGAAATCATGTGTGTGGCGTGTTTGTATATGTGTGTCGTTGTTTGTACATGTGCTTCTTGGACAATTTTCTAATATATATTCTGAAAATCTGCTTGCTTTTTGAGACTCTTACACTACATGTGCTTATCAATTGCTTACATTAACATCTACAAATTGTGGGATTAGCATTGATACTTTCTAATTTATATGAATCTCTTTCATTTATTGTGAGCTAGAAGAAAGTTGGGACTTAACCCTCTCCCACCCTATCCACCCAACACAACCAAAATCAAAAAGTTAAGATATCAATCCAGATCACTCCCGGTAATAACAATATCATCCATATAGACTAAAAGAAGCACAATACCCACCTTGGTATAAAAAATGAATAGAGACGAATCATATTTGCTTTGGGTAAATGAGAAACCCTACAGAGTAGAGCGAAACTCGTCAAACCAAGCACCAAGTGCTTGTTCAACCCATAAAGCGAGCACTTTAGCTTACACACATCNAGTGTGCTGACTCCGGCTCAGGAAGATATACTCTTCAAGACTTTAGAGGTGGCGAGCACTTTAGCTTACACACATCAAAAAACAACAACAAAAAAAGGCCCACAAGTGGGTGTCATATAAATCGTTTCCTTAAGGTTGCCACATGAGAAAGCATTCCTGATATCCATATATCGCAAAGACCATCCCCTAGAGGCAAGTACAGCCAGTACAGTCCAAACTGTTGTCATTTTGGCAATAAGAGCATAGGTCTCTTCATAATTCACACAATATTCTCGAAGATTCCCAAGAGCTACCAACCGAGCTTTATAGCGCTCTAGCGATCCATCAAGAGGATAAGGAATAATATTCCATGCGTGATTTTCTTGAAAGGCTTGAAGCTCTTCTTGCATAGCTTTATTCCAACATGGTTGGGTAACTATTTGAGAATAAATGGTAGGAACTATGATATGAGATAAGGTTGTAGAATAACCATACCAATCTGGAGGGCAAATACGACAAGTGGATCACCAAAGAGCAGCAGTCTAGAAGAGGATTGGAAAGGTGCAGCAGGGCTGGGGGCCTCGTCTCTGATATACACATCTAGTTTAAAACATTCAATAGATCGAGAACCATCATCAATGTTAATGAGTGGAGCTAACTCAGAAGATCCAACAACATTTTGCTGGAAGTAATACTGATTTTCAAAGAAAACCACATTTCGAGATATACGAAAGCGATTAGATGAAAATAAGGTGAGTTAAAATTCGTTTGCTGTTTAGAAAGTCGATTAATCAGGTATACAACTGTAGAGTGAGCCTCAACCTAAAAGCAAAACTCAAACAACATCTAGTAAGTGACGATTCTTTCTTTCGGCTACCCCATTCTGCTGGGGTGTATATAGATAAAAGTGTTAAGAGAGAATACCCTTTTGTTGCAAGAAAGTCTGACAATCATGAGACATATATTCTCCCCCATTGTTGGACTTGAGAATCTAAATACGGGTAGAGAACTGTATCTCAATGTAAGCTACAAAAGTTCAAAGAGTAGTATTGACCTTACTCTTAGAATGAATGAAATATGTCCAAGTGTAATGACTGAAATCATCAATAAAAGTCACAAAATATTTATACTGGGTATGGGAAGTGAGGGGTGTTATGCCCCAAACGTTACTATGAATAATTTCAAAGCATTTATCAGCACAACTGTCATGAGTGGTAAATGGAAGAGTCTTATTTTTCCGAAGTTTACAAGTATCACAATCAATATTCAAATTAGCAAACTGAAATTGATCTTTATTACCAAAAAAATCATATTTCAATAAATGAGATAGAATCAAAGTGTTTGGATGCCTTAATCTTTCATGCCAATTCTCATGATTAAGTCCAACACTAATACAAACTAAAGACAACAATATGAATAGTGAAATGTAATGGAAACAATCTTCCGACTTTACGCCTCCTCGCGATTACCTTCCCCAACCTTTGACCCTGCAAAAGATAACCATCACGAGAGAAACACCCATCATAGTTATTATCAACTAATTGACCAACCAAAATCAAGTTTGTAGATAAGTTCGGAGATTCAAAAGGTTATCAAAAGAAGACCTAATATCATCAATACTAGTAATAGGAAGAGTACTGTCATTAGCAATCCGAATGTGTTGTCTACCAATGTAGCACCGTATGTTATGCAAAGAATCAGAACTACCTGTCATATGATTTGATTCTCCGAAATCAACAAACCAATGAAAAGAAATAACTTGACCCTTACATGGTAAACCCAAGGCAAAGAGGCAGAAACGATCATGTGCTGGACCATTTATGGGGTAAAAACAAGTTGATTGGTGCTAGCTTGTGAGCATCTGGACTTGTACCTAGAACATTGGCCCCGAAATGCATTAACATTCCGATTGGGAGGTTGTGTAGGATAGTCCTTGATAATATGCCCTAATTGCTTAAAGTAATTGCTGACTTTCTGAGGACAGTTACGAAAAATATGACAGTATCCTTTATAGTGAAAACAATAAAGTTTAGCCATCTCCCGTCCTTGGGCAGCATATGCAACATTGACTACCTTAGATGAGGACAAGTCAGCGCCAATATTAGCTTAGGTAGCCAATCGTTGCTCCTCGCTAAAATTTCATCTACACATATACTCATTGAAGGAACAGATCATGATTCAATAAACTCGCATGAACCACTTCAAATTCGGGTCATAATTTCATGAGAAACTGTTCCCGCTTACTGACCTCTTGAACCTCTTGTAGTGCTGATAAGGTCACCTTAGGAACCTTAGCATGAATTATGCTAGAGTACTTACTTCTCAAGTTCAGAAAACTAGAATAATATTGCTCAATAGTATGATTACCTTGAGTGTAGTTGGCAATCTCTAACTCCAACTGAAATCTTCAAGCATCATTGTCTTGATAATAAATATGCTTCAAGTACTTCACCTCTCCTTAGTAGTAGTGAAACAGCGTCTCTCCTTAGTAGTAGTGAAACAGCGTAAATTTTTTACCATGTGTCCCTCCATAGACCCCAAATGCAAGAAATAATACAAGCATCCTTCGTTTCTCATGCATTAAGATCCTTAGCATCTTCGTTCAGTGTGCTCCGCTCCCTTCACTCTACTCCGCTTCGATCTGACATCGGCCATTTTAATCTAGTAAACTTGTGTTTCACTATATATGAGCCACATATACAACAATCTCCACTTTGACGAATATTCACCCCTTAGGAGAAAATACTGAAGCAAACATAACATGGGAAAAACACATCATCTCGGACTAATAGGTTGGGATACATCCTCTCTAACACCTAAAGATGTTAATCAAGTTCAAGCAATGCTTGAACCTATCCATTGTGATTGTCTTTGTCAACATATTTGCTGCATTCTCTGAGGTATGCACCTTCTCTAGCAACAATTCTCTTGAAATACCCAACTCACTTATCTTGTAAAATCTCACATTAATGTGCTTGGTTCTTACATGATAAATCTGAATTTTTGCTAAGAAGATGTTGCTCTGACTATCACAACACAGCTTTATTCCATCTTGCTTGATCCCAAGCTCTTTGACAAGCCCTCTCAGCCACAATGATTCCTTGGCTGCCTCAATTGCTACCATGTACTCTGCTTCAGCTGTAGATAATGCCACAAGTGACTACACCATAGATATCCAACATATAGGCCAACCTTTAAGTGTGAAAACATAATCTGTATGGGACCTTTTGTCATCCAAGTCACCTACATAATCTGCATCTACATATCCTTGAACTGAAACATCATCACGTTGTCTCTCAAACATGATCCCACACTTCACTGTACGAGTACCTAAAATTCACTTTACAGCTCTCCAATGCTCTCTGTCGGGATTAGTTATGTACTTGCTCACTACACTGACTGCATGTACTAAATCTGATTTGGTATACACCATTACATACATTAAACAACCCACTACGCTGCATAAGGCACATTTGACATATTTGCAATTTTTTCTTCATTCTTATGGCACTAATTACTAGACAATCTGAAGTGAGTTGCCAATAGTTTACCTACTGGTTTTGCAGTGGAGATGCTAAACTTCTCCAACACTTTCTTCAAATAATTTTTCTGAGATACCCATAATTTTCTGACCTTCCTAATTCTGTTGATCTCTATGCCAAGAATCTTCTTCGCCGGTCCCAAATCTTTCATGTCAAACTTATTGCTCAACAAGGACTTCAATCTGTCTACCTCATTCATGTTTTCAGCAACAATTAACATATCATCTACATACAACTTCAAGAAAATATACGAATCATCCTGAAGAACTCTGTAGTCAACACAACAATCATACTCACAATGACTGTAGCCAATTTGAATCATGTGGGAGTCGAACTTCTGTACCATTGCCATGGAGAATGCTTAATCCCATATAAAGATTTCTTCAATTTATATACAAGATGCTATGTTCCTTGTTCCAAGAACGCCTCTGGCTGCTCAATGAAAATTTGCTCATCCAAATCACCATGAAGGAAAGCGGTCTTCACATCCAGCTGTTCTAACTCCAAATCAAAATTGACCACTATTGCCAAGATAATCCTGATGGAAGTGTGTCTGACAACAGGAGAGAAAATCTCATCATAATCTACTCCCTTCCTCTGTGAGTATCCCTTAGCTACTAACCGAGCCTTGTATCTTTCCCTTTCATTTTCTAACATTCATTCTGCTCTTTCTGTACACACATTTACATCCTATCGGTTTCTTTCTCCAAATTTTTCTCCAAATTGATTGATTTTTTTCTTCAAGAAAACTCGAGGACGAGTTTTATTCAAGTGGAGGGGATTAATGTAGTATATAATCATGATTAGGAGTTTTCTACTACAATTTTGATTTATCTTTTCTAGTTTCATTTTCTAGTTCTAATAGGTTGTATCTTTTTATTTTTATTTTTTGTTTAGAATATGATTTATTTTCTTTATTGATTAGAATATGATTTCTAATTAGATTAGGATTTCATGAGTTTCCTATTATCAGTAAAAGTAGAAAATAATTTTGTCTATAAATATAGAGACATTGTATACCTTTTTGATAACATCAATTATTATTCAATAACAATTAAGCAAGTTATTTCAATATTGTTCTTAATTACTACATAATTCTTATTACAAGAATTTCATAAACGCTTCCACGCCAAATATTACCCCAAAGTTCATTCTCTTTCTAAAACATCTTGAACTTAAATTCCCATATCGAGTAATTCTTTCCCGTAAACTTAACACAAAATGCTACAACTGACATAGTATTATGCAAAGAGGTCACCCACACAAAACAAACTACAAAAAATTATAATAAGCTAGTCAACCTACAAGCTAATAACCCACAATAGAATTCAAATCCACGAGCTAGAGCCCAATTATGAAACACTCCAAGCCCACAACTAAACTCAATTACACTATCCAAATGAAAGATCCACCGAAAGGAGCACAAGCAAAAGAAAGCAGATGTTCACCTACCATGCCCAAACTAAATGAATCGTCACCAACTCAATCACCGACACAATCACGGTTCTACGCACCGCCACGAGCACCGTATCATCCCCAACACCATGAGCACCGCACCTAGTCGAATCACAGATGTCGCAAACCACAGTGAAGTTGACCAAATCAAGTCTTTGTAATTAAACCAGAATTTTGATCGAAGACCTCTTATGTTACCACATAAATGCTCGAACCACTTCTTGACGCACTAAGGAATTGACTCCATCAACCGTAGACCACCACAAGGAAACCCACACCTTGAGAGGCTGGGTTATGCCAATACCAAAGATTCAGTGTGGAGATTACAAGGTTAGCTCTGATACCATGTAAAATCGTTTGACCGAATGCCATTCCCATTTTGGATCTCTTCCATTAAATAGAAATTGCATACATCCTAAATATGCTAAGTATAATCACAATAATATACAAATAATTATATGTGTAATTTTGGTAAAGGAATATTAGATAATATTCGCCAATATCATTGACATGATGAAAAAGTTAACTGTATTTAAAACAGTCCATCCATAAGGCTTGCTTTCTAAATCTCTTATCTTCTTTATATTATGTTATTATTGAATTATATATGTTTATAATATTTATAATTGTTGTATTAATTATAACTTATCTACACATAAATCACCCATTTTTCCCAACAATCTAAAGTTGTGTTGGTGATTTGGATATGGACAATTTTTGTTGCTTGTGTTGCCTCAATCAAATTGGTGTTTAGCCTGTCTTCGTCATTTTTGCAAACTTGTTCTCCTGCCATGGTGCATAAGAGAACAATCTTCCCACCCGCATATTTATTATTTTTTGACTGTATATATTTGCTTTTCCCTCGTGCACCCGCCTCACCACCTTTGCCCTTTCTATCGACCCACCCCCTACACCTACCCTAATGACATATAAATGATTTTTCTAATTTTTGTGTCAATTTTTGATATCATTATGAAATGCCAAATGAAGTCGAAAGCAAGAAAAGGAAAAGAGACAAGTATAAGTTGGGATTGATCGTAATCTTGGCATATGTCTTGTGGGCCACGAAGGAAAACACCTACATCAATTTATGGTGGCTGGACTTGGTGGATGATCTAGACAGGTTTGAGAAGTATCCATTGGGAAATTTTTTATTTGAATACATGATAAGTGTATTCAAACGTGAAATGGTAGGTAAATTGAAAAATTCTGGTGTCAGAGGAGAGTCACGTTATCGATATTCGTTGCACAGCTTTCCCTTCGCTATAATGGTATGAACATACAATACACTTGACTTGTATTATTTTTTATACATAAATTTGTATCGTGAGATAATAATGTTTGTTTTACAATAGAATCGGGCATTCGAAATGATTCCAAGTTTGGAACGAAGTTTGCTACGAAAGATCCGGACGCAATTCGAAGAATGGTCGCTTCGAAAATGTTGAAGAGGTTAGCATCTGCTATAATAACCTAAAATTCTCTACTTTTCATTAACCTAAGTATAGGGACCAAGTTGCTCGATAACCACAATTTAAGGACCAATTTATATAGAGACTAGGTTCAGGGACAAATTTACACATCAACTATAATTTAGGGATCATATTGCACGTCAGTGAAAGTTTAGGGGCCAAGTTTCATACCCGTCCATAATTAAAAGAATCAATTAAGGAAACTTTCCTTTTTATTTAATTATACCAAAGACCAAAAAGGTAATTAACATATATAATATATATATATATGTAAATGCTAACTACCATAATTAAAAGAATTAATTAAGGAAACTTTCCTTTTTATTTAATTATACTAAAGACCAAAAAGGTAATTAACATATATAATATATATGTATATGACTACCATAATTAAATGAATTAATTAAGGAAACTTTCCTTTTTATTTAATTACATCACAAACCAAAAGGGTAATGAATATATATTAATTACCATAATTAAAAGGATTAACTAAGAAAACTTTCCTTTTTATTTAATTATACCAAAAACCAAAAAGGTAATTAACATATATAATATATATGTATATGCTAACTACCATAATTAAAAGAATCAATTAAGATATATATATATATATATGTATATGCTAACTACCATAATTAAAAGAATCAATTAAGGAAACTTTCCTTTTTATTTAATTATACCAAAAACCAAAAAGGTAATTAACATATATAATATATATGTATATGTTAATTACCATAATTAAAAAGATTATATATAAATCATGGAGTTTAGTAGCGCTATGTACAAAATTAGAGTCACGAAGTTCGATTCTTATAATTTCGTGTCTCATCAAGTATGTTCACGAATCTCATAGACTTTTGTTTTTCATGTTCCATTATTTCACTTATTGAGCTTATCATCTCATGTGAACACATTAAGTTTTTTCATAAGTAATAATTAATCAGTGATTTGAGACGGATGAAGATTGGGCGAGCACGCAACGGTGGTTAATAAAATATTTTAATAATGTTATGGATTTAATGATGTTTTTGATTGTCATATCATTTTAGTTTTGAAAATTTTAAATTTAAATATGTTGTTCTTAATTTTCTTTCTTTTGAAAACTTTTATGTTTTTAATAAAGTGTTTAAGTTCAAGGATTGATTCGTTTTAATGGATTTAATGATGTTTTGATAGTCATGTCATTTTAGTTTTGAAGATTTTATGTTTAAATATGTTGTTCTTAATTTCTTTCTTTTGAAAACTTTTATATATTTAATAAAGTGTTTAAGTTCAAGAATCGATTTCGATGCTATGTTCTAATCTTCGGTGCCTCAAATTAGGTAGAAAGAAGTGTGATATTGAATAAATTATATTATGTTATTTACGAAATTGCGATTACCTAACATGCAATTTTATGAAATTTATATGTAAATGCATGATCACGTGCACGTAAATGAATATGCACGAAATTATGTATAAATTAATTGGGAATGGTTATTTTATTGAACGGTGCATGATTACGAATATGTGCTTAAATTATAGAAAAATTCCCTCCTATATTGGAAAGTATAGGTTTGTGAAAACTGAAGAAACTCCTATTTATGGAAATAGAAGAGTACCCAATCAAGAAAAATTTTGAAATTCCGATTTTTACAGACTATTAACAAACTGCTATTTTTGGACTCTTTAAATACGAACATTAATGAGTTAGAAACCTACACTTTGAGGATCCACATTTAAGAAAGATCATAGTTCAGGAACTATATTTAGACACTATATATCTGACTTAGTGTACATTGATTTACGTAAGAAAGTTAATTAATATACATTTTACTTTCTTAGATAGTCAATGGACGATCGCAACTGGCTAGGGACCAGGCCCAAAGACGTGAAATGTTTCTCAAATTGCATAGGACGAATGTGAGGAACCCCAACCACAATCTGTTGGAACATTTAGATGCCATATAAATGATCATTAGAGGAGCCGAAAATAACAAACACGAGTTTCATATGCATGAGATCGTTAATCATCTATATAGAACGCTTAGCCCTTACTGGAGACGGTTTGTTGAGAGGCTTGAGGAAATGTTCAAATACCAAACTGTCCCTATCGTATTGATTGCGTGCTTGAGGGATAGATGGATTATTAACCCTCAAGACACTAAGAATATTGAAAGACCCTTGAGATATGAGCCCCGATTGCCGCCGTCCACGTAGCCCACCTAGTGTTGGCAATTTTCCTAGTGTACCAGTAGTTGATAGAATGGGTAATATTATTGGAAAAGTGATAGAGGAAGAGAAAGACCCCGAAGAAGACCTTGAGGAGAGCACTAAGTACCACCCCGCATCATACTTTGAGGAGAATCCTGGGCACAACCCTAGGAAGAATCCAGACGCAGACCGAGATGAGAGAGATGGGGAAAATTTTTAGATGATAGGAAATTATATATGATTGCCATGTTTGGACTAGATTTTATTTAAATAAATGGATGTATTGGATACCACGAAGCCCATTTGATTTATGCAAGTAATTGAGATTGAATGAAATAAAATTTTCTATTTTTCTTTTCTTATTCTTGGTCTAGTAGTTAAGTGATTTTACGTTTGCATTTTATCAAGTTTATGACAACTCGTTCTAGAAACATAAACAATAGGAACATTCAACCTCAGACCGGAGCAACTGAAATGAACAATGACAACAATCACAACCAGAATGACCAATTCATGCAGTTTCTTGAAGCGATACGCAACATGGTGCCACCTGTTGCACCACCACCTGCAGAGAGGAGTGTGGCTACAATAATGGAACAATATCGTAAGCTATAATCCCCTAGCTTTGAGGGAGGCACATATCCATTAGTGACAAAAGAGTGGATAATCAAGCAAGAAAGGATCTCTGAACTTGTTGAGTGCCCCAAAACTCGGAAGATAATTTGTGCAACCTTTATGCTGGATAAATGAGCAAGACACTGGTAGGAAATGACCAACAGGTCTAGATCAGCTGGACAAAACTAGATGTGGAATGAATTCAAGGAATTATTCCTACAAAAATACTTCCCCGCCAACATTCGAAACCAGAAGGAAGCGAAATTCCAGGTGTTCAGACAGGAAACTTGACATTGGCAGATTATGAAAGGAAGTTTGAGGAACTATCTTGCTACGCGCCACAATTGGTTAATATGGGGAAAAATAAAGGGAGACGCTTTGAACAAGGTCTACATGATGATCTCTGATAATCAGTGGTCGCCTTTGAATTGGGTACATACCACGAAGTATTGGCAAAAACACAGTTGGCCAACTTCAGGGAAAATGCCAACAGTACCAGTAAACTTCAGCAACTAGTACTTCCAGAGAAGCGTAATTAGGAGGATCACAAAGATAAAGGAAAGCAAAATTTTGTATAGAAAGGGAAATGAGGGTCAGCTTTGAGCAAATATTCGACGAATCCCATTCGTGACAAGTGTCAGAAGCATCACGCTGGGAAATGCCTCATGGGAACCAATGTATGCTTCTATTGTGGAGAGATGGGTCACGTAGCAAAGTTTTGTCCTAAGAATCAGAAGTCGAGGCAACCACCACAACAGCAGAAACTTGGGAATCCACCTAAAGGGCAAGCCAGGGTCTATGCTATTACTGAATGTAAGGAGGATGCCGATCGAAATGTTTTGGCAGGTAACATTCTCATTTCTGGTATTCCTGCATATGTTTTGATAGATTCTGGTTCCACCCACTCTTTTATATCGTCGAATTTTATGAGCACAATAGATGTAAGTAGTAAAGTTGCCAATATTCCATTAGAGGCTGCCATCCCTTCAGAGGATGTACTTAACACAAGTCACATAGTAAAGACAGTAGGGATAGAAATTGAAGGTAAGATCTTGGACATGAACTTATACGTCTTGAACATGCGTGAGTTCAACATAATCCTTGGAATAGACTGGCTTTCAAAGAACCACGCAACGATTCTATGTTTTGAGAGGGAAGTAATTTTAGTTGGCCTGGAGGAGTAGAACTTTGCCTTTTAGTGAACAAAACAAACCCCCTACCTAAAGTCATTTTTGCCTTAAAAGCTCGAAAACTTTTAAAGCCAGAGGGATGCATAGAGTTCTTGATGTCGCACTGACCAAAGAAGATAAAGCACTGACAATCAGAGATGTCAAAGTAGTAAGTGAATTTCCAAAAGTCGTTGATAAGTGTATTTTATACACTTATTTTGGGCCTAAAATATCGATATTTAATAGTTCTTTTGATAAAATATATTCTAAATTGTTGTACTTTATGTTATATAGGTAAAACTCAATAGTTGAACATGGAATTGAAAGAAAGAAGCGAAAATTGGTGAAAAAGGCAAAATCCAAAGTTTGAGGACCAAATTACAAATTCAATAGTTGATTTGTCCCACAAGAAGATACTTTGAAGATTGTTAGGAGACAATTGGATGTAATTAGAACTAGGGAATATGATCAAAATCATTTTCCAATCGCACAAGTTATATTCCAGATTTTTAGTGAATATTGAGATCGATTTTTGGCATGGTAAACATCCGAATTGGGAAAATTATACTTCTATAAACGTTGTATCCCTTTAAGTTATCTTTCTAACAAATTATGAATTGCTTCAATCGGATATCGGAAGAGAAAGTTATGACCAAAATACTGAATATTGTGCAGAGACAAAAAATTCGCGCTCGAAGACAACTTTCCTTATTCGATTAGAACTCTTTTGGAAACCAATTTGGACGTGATTTTCAACCAATTTTCGACTCTTACAAATAGATAACAGCAAAATACATATGAAAGACCTCTCATGTACATATTATACTCCAATATTTATGAATTATTATCATCAAAGGAGGAAAATTCATAGTTTTGTGAGAGGATTGAAGGAGACTTACAAAAATTCAATCAAGTGAAAATTCAAACTTGATTTTTGGGCAAAGAAGAGAAGGGGCAAGTGGAGATTCATCAAGAAACCATTGAAGAGATTCAAGATTTCAAGATTCATCTTCATCTTCTAATTTATCAAAGATTCGGGTTATATCTTTTCACTTAAATATGATTTCTTGTAATTTCTATGTTAGTTTTATATATTGTTAGGATGAGATGAACCCTTGTTATGATATTTTTAGTTTTTAATTAATTATTTTGACTTTAATTTGATTTGATTTGTGGATGTTTATTATCGTTTTTATCGTTCTTTTCAATTGCTTGATCACCAATTGAATTGTTAGTGAATTTTATTGTTTATGATTTCTTTTAATTTCAATATGTTAGGCTAAATTTATACATTGTTAGGATGAGATGAACTCTTGTTATGATATTTTTAAGTTTTAATTAATTATTTTGACTTTAATTTGATTTGATTTGTGGATGTTTGTTTTTATCGTTCTTTTCAATTGTTTGATCACCAATTGAATTGTTAGTGGATTTTATTGTTATCGAGAGAGAATATAGGGTTTAAGCACAATATAATAAACATTGTAAGGTTCGATAGAGGATAGAGATATATCTCTATGCTTTATATGATTTCAATAGGTGTTCTAGTACTTATAATGCATTTATCATTTGCATCTTTCATCGAGAGATAGAATAGTCACATGAGGGGAATATATTTGATCGCTATCAAGAGAGGCTTTCAATTAAATGAGGAACATTGATCAACATGAATGATTTCAAATTGTCACTTTAATTGTAACACTAAAAATTGAATAATAAGGGGGATTCGACATCTTAGCAATGTATCTCACATATATGAAAAATACATTTACTTGTTTTTATTAGTTTAATTGATAATTTAAGGATTAGTATAAAAAAATCACAAAATCTATTTGTTATTCGATTAAGGTTATTATTAATTTGAA
>CAIGRN010198862.1:0-10446 GCA_903798345.1 Fraxinus anomala | reverse complement strand
ATTTTGCGTATTGAATATTCTTCTGGACTTATTTCTATGATTGTTATGTTTAATTTGTAGGAGGCCTACTAGTTTGTTATTCATTACAATCTACCGCTAAGTTAAATATAATATCCGTAATTGTTTGATTCTTTTAACTTGTGAAGCACTAGGATGTGATGATTTTCTGGGATAGAGGTTATTGAATCTTAAGAAGAATGTTTAAATAGATTGAATACAACCGATGTGTTTGTGTTATCTAGTTCATCTTAATTAGGGTTAATTAGAACGCTGGTTTCTAACTAACTAAAATTAAGAAGAGATAGGAAAATTATTCCAACGGTGAATATTTGAAATATGAATTGAATTACCCTTGTATCTATGATCAATTGTGGATTTTCGATGGTGGATATTGACTTGGACCAAGGTTAGTCTTTTGATTATTTTCGTTAATTTAATTTTCATTTTTATTAATTTCTTTATTTACAATCGTTTGCATACAAAAACCCCCAATCATTGTACAGAGCATAAAATATTGAATTACACACTCTTCGTGGGATCGACCCATACTTCCATTGCTACATTAGTTTTTAGAGGTTAAGGTATTATTTTTGGGTGCCTACGATAGCACACCAGCCAGGTTCGACATGTTCCAGACTTGAAGAAGAATATCATCTCGCTGAGTACCCAGGATTCGAGAGGGTACATGTTCTCTGGTGCAGGTGGAGTCTTGAAGGTCCGAAAGAGTGTCCGTGCTGTATTGGAGAGGCGGAGAAAGTTCTAATTATACATCTTACAAGGTTGGGCGAAATCAATGAAGAGACATCAGCACATGTTTGATACCGTGGTGAAGATACAGTCTAGTACAGTATCGTTGGAAGTTAGCTCTGAGTCTATTTTGGAGAATACTACTCTGTTGAGTTTGGGGGATATAGGTAATTCCGCTTTACCACCATAGTCCGTGGTTCCATTGTATTCAACGGTTATGGAGATACCCATTGGAAATAGGTACGAGAATGCTGATCTGGATGTGCATGTTTTTGGAGTTGTTGAATGTGATGAGTCTAGTCAGGGGCCTTCNATAGTCCGTGGTTCCATTGTATTCAACGGTTATGGAGATACCCATTGGAAATAGGTACGAGAATGCTGATCTGGATGTGCATGTTTTTGGAGTTGTTGAATGTGATGAGTCTAGTCAGGGGCCTTCAGTTAAAGCATTTAATGGTGATTCTGCTACAAGGTGTGCCTCAACCCTGTTTGGTAACTTTTGAATTCGTTGTGAATTTTGGGAACCTGGGGGTTGGGTTCATTTGTATCTGTATTTGGTTATGGTGGAAGAGGAAGAGTATTTTCGAGTGTTGGAGATATTTGGTTTAGGTTGAAGAGTTCAGTGTGTTTTGCTGCAGTCGGACTTATTTTTCCAGGTGGAGAAATTTTGGAGTTTCATTCGTTGCACCGAAACTTTGTGTCAATGTGGAGATTGTTGGGTTTTGTAACCCAAATTCGGTCCAAATTGGGTCAAGGGCTTTGCGTTTGGAGTGTTGGGCTTGAAGATGTCAAAATATGGTTCAAGAAGGAAAAAAATACGGATTGACGGTACTGGACGATGCTATCTAGGATTTGAATATGTCTTCTATAAATAGAAGACTCTTCAATCAGTTTGTCAGACATGAAGTTGTATTTTTCTCTACATTGGTTGTTAATAAAATATTCAATTCCTCTATCAATTTCATCTTCTTGTTAGTTTTTCTTTTAAATTTTGTTCTTCTTACTATTTGTGCGATATCAACTCCCCAAATTCCTAACAAAAATTGTACAAAAATGAAAAATTGCTTTGTCCCACATTGGAAGATAAAGTGATAAGTGAGCTTTGAGAATTTGGATTTGGTCCCAAGGAGCATCCAAGCTTTTGGGACTAGAAGGGCGCACCTCTTTGTGGTTTTGGACCAAACCCTGGGAGTTTGTTGTTCTATAATCAAACTTATATTTTTTTTCTTTAATCTTACGTCAGTTTACTTGGATGAAAATGAAGAAGATTGCTTTAGCAATATTGATTTACACCCCTATTTGTCCACCATTCTCCAAAAATTCATTTTTTTTTTAAGTTCATTTTCAACAACACATTATCAAAATAAAATATTTTTCACGTAAGCCTAAATTTTTTTCTAATTTTTAATTACACATTCTCCAAAAAAATCACCACTTCAAAACACATTTTCTCCAAAAAAAAAAAAAAACCTATTTTTAATTAGCATCAAACATGGGCTAAATATACTATTCTGAAAATTGTAACAGTAACTCTCAAATTCTTGGCAGATACTTTGATTTTTGCACGTAGTAGTGTCTTTTTTTTTTTCTTTTTCTTTTTTCCCCTTTTTTGTGTGAAAAGGGAAGTGGATGGGAGGGAGCTCCCAATCTTTAAACCGTTGAACTTCATTACGAAAACGACATTACTTAGTCGGGATAATATGAATTAGTTGTTGATGGAAAATTGAATTGAGAGATGACTTTAAAAAAAAAAACATATATATATATATATATATATATATCAAAACATACCAACCTTACCAAGAGTAACGTAAATGAGTAATAAAAAATTAAAGAAAAAGAATGTCAAAGTAACTCCTAGAGAAATGGATGTAAGTCGAGGCAAGAGTTGAACTATTTGTCTTTAAGTCGATTTTGCCATCAAACGACGCCTACAGATGATGGCAATTAACTCTCAAGATACAACGACAATTTTCTTGTGTTAGTAACACTCTAAAACACAAGAATCAACGAACCAAAACTAGGTTATCATATTCATTTTGAATGAAATGGAAAAACAGTTTTTATGAAAAATTTTGACCAAGAAAATATGAAATTTTATGTTATACTATGATTGCATATAACTGAAATGAAGTAATGGACGTTCCAATAATTTTATTTATAGAGAAGGAAATGTTGTAAGTGAAGTGTCGCGCCCTAAAACTTAGCAACTTTTTTCAAAGGTCACAGCTTTTGCTGTCGTTTGCCTGTCGTGCTGTCATTTGCTTGTCGCCCTTGCGTCGCTTGAGCGTTAGAAACAGAGACTCTATCGCTAGCCTGTCACTCAAGCGACAACCTCATAGCCAGTTTTCTTCTCTTCCTTCTAACTTTGGATTACAATTTCTCATTTATCCAGAATTGAATTTGTTATTCCAAATATACCACAATGATCTATTTGACGAGTAGAACAAGTTAGTCTATTTATTTCCATAATTTGACTATCGGATCAAGTCTGAATATTTGACCGAAATTGACACGAAAGTCACTTTTTCATATTTATAATTAACCAATTCCAACATTAGTTGCGGAATTTTTCTTATTGTTCTACCCTTTCTTAAATTATGATTTAATAATTATAATGTTTTTTTTTTTCTAAATCAAAATTCAAAATTGCTACTGTTTTTTAAAAGGCTCTAAGTTTTTTAATAATAAAAATAAATATTAAATTTGTGTGATCGATACATCCGAACCATACCCAAATTCAGAAATCAAAAGCTTCATATTGTAGTGCTCGAATGAAGAGGTGGGGTATTATCCGCTCTTATCTCCCTCACATTTGTCGCCAGTAGAGATGGTTGTGGAATAACATTTTTAGTAGTATCTTCCACGTCCAAACCCATTCCACTTGAATCATTCTCAATTATTCGTTGGATCAGGTTTTCTTTGGAACCAACACAAGGTTAGCCTACTCCAACAATGTCCTAAAGTTGCCGTTGACGCCTGTGCCTTGGTTCACGCCCATGTACTGGTTCACAGATGAGGACGTGTCGATCATCTCAACAATAACTTCTCATACTTTAATTAAGTTGAGATCAAGACCTAATTCAAATGGTAATAGCAAAGGGAAATGGTGAATTTCAAGGATAACAAGTTTGACTTATGCAAGAGCATAATATCTTTTCATTTGATTCCACTTGTCGTTTCGAATGATCAACAAAGCATAAACCTTGCTTTTCATGGAATTTTTTCATGTTCAATTCCACTCCTTTTGACAATATTGTGGGCTCAATTCAATTTTGTTTTAAAATCTTTTAAATATATAAATTCAAAGCCTTCATTCCCAAAGAGAGAACAATTTTTTGGCCTTGCACTTTTGGCATTTCGGCTTGACCAGACAGCAGTGATAAGAACAGTGTAATATATTCTATTTATTCTATTTGTTGGTTCTAGAATGTGTCAAAATTTTGGTAAAACATTGTGTACATTTAGATTTATCCACATTCTAAAACGGGCGCCAAGTGTCCAATTTGGGGGAGCATCAAGTGTCCAGTTTGTCTGAGTGTAACATGGTCCTTAGAATGTTTAATGTGCACTATTCATTTCTGTGCACACCCAATAGCTTAACTGACGAAAAAGTTGATTACTAATGAAATGCATAGTCGATTATTAAATTTGTTATTGTTTTAGTATTTAAGGATGTGAAATTATACCCTAAAATATTCTTGTAAGATAACGACTCATTTGAAACATCAATCTCGAATCAGACCAAGAAATTTGAACAAATCGAATTGTTCATTTGAACTTTTCAAAAGTCCAATATTAATAGAAGTAACATAAATCTTCATATTTTAACGATTTTTTAGGATTAAATTTTCTTTTTACTTAACAAAAATTTTTGATCTAACTTCAAATTTATTAAAGGTCAAAATACAGAAAAATAAAAGAAAGAAAGTAAAAGAGAATATATATACAATGAAAAGAAATGGTAGAGAACCATGTTCTTCCATCCCCTCAAGACAATATTTATTCACAATATTAATTTATTTATTGACCAATCCACTTCTTTTCTTGGATTATTCTATTCCCATTATTATTTCATAATTCAACTCTTAGATCGCCTCTTTGCTTGTCACTAAAGGGGCCCACCATAATTGTTGCCCCTAAGAAGTACACTTATCCATATTTGGCAAGTTTTGCTTTTTCCAATGACCTGAGAATCTCAATGATTTTGTGGGGGTGCTAACCGTATACATTCATCGATGCCCTGCAATTTCTTGTCTAAAAATTTAGATTTTTATATAAAGAGGGTAATTTATTTTAATGAATGTCTGATAGGTTTAAAATCTTCATTGTTTGCAAGATTTAAAATCATAGGTTTCCATGTCTTCATCAATATAGTGCTTATTTGATAAAACGTTATTAAACTGATCAAACTTCAATTTTAATCATACGTTTGATGTGATTCACAATTTATGTCAACTTTCAACTATACATTTCATTATTTTTATCAAAATCGGCTAAAATTTTTATCAAAAGCTTTGTGACAATGCCCATAGTGTTGATAAGCTTAATCTCTGATCAGATGAAATGATTGAGCAAATTTGGGTGAGATGGAATATTTGAGGCCACAATGCGCTGGTAAGTCACCCTTTATATTCTTCATTCTTTTGTGCCTATATAAACACAAGACAATGCTCAGTTGAATGTATAATTAAACAAGTGTTTTGGTTTCTTGTCTTGAGAGTTTTGCATGAAGAGGTAGAGAGTGGATTGCAGCCAAGGATGACTTGCCGAAACAATGCAACTACGGTTTGAAAGTTCCGGCGAGTTGTTCTTGGCTACGATTTGCTCTCTTCTTCTCATGCAAACTCAACGGATATCTATCCGTAGCATCCATTTTCCCATACACTTTGCTACTATATAATTTGAGCTTGTGGGCACCCCAATCTTGGGATGTTTTACCTTGTTCCTTCGCTATTTTGGCTTGTTATTTATAGTTAAATCTCGACTCTTTCGATCTATTATTGCTCTCCTTAGAACCTCGGTTTTGTTATAGAGGCAAGGCAACTCCTCCTCATCCCCTCCTCTCCCTCTCTATCATGTATGTATGGCAGATAACACGGCAACGCTAGCTTTGTAGAGGTTTTCATGCAACATAGGATGAGAGTTTGGATGCTACATAAAGAAACAGGCCGCCAACGGTTCCTGCTTCGTTCAAGAAACATCTTGAAATATGAATGCTAATATAATGTGTCTAATAAAGGATAAGTTCAAGTAATAGTGTTTAATTTTATGCATGGATTTCCCAAGCAGTAGTAATTTAGGCATGCAACCCATAATCTTAGATGAATCCCTACCGAAAAGGAGACTATTGACACTCTTCCAATTGAACGATGAACTGGTCGTAGGTGCGATGATTTACTTTATGACATCTTAGTTTTGAGTCTATTTGATGGCAATGATTAATAGGATGCCATGCTCCGCTCATCCTTAATTATGGCGTTTTCTGTGGCTAGCTAATGTAGAAATTTGTAAATTGCAATTAAAATTTGAAAGATTATCGATTTTCAGCTGCATAATGAAATCATGATAAGAAACAGACCAACTGAATACATAAATAATTATAACTTGCAGGTTGGCAAGATTTGAATACATTCTTGATTTCCTTATTTATTGAAACTTGAACCTCGTATTCATTAAATCTCAAATTTTAATAGTATTTTATGGATCAGTTAAAAATGATGTAAGAAACATAAAACTGTATGAAATAAGCAACATTTATATTTTAGTGGATTTCTAAATTACAATGTCGGATTATAAATTTAAATTTGCATTGTAGAAGATGAATACGCTGAATTGGATTCTGGTGTTTCTGAATTCTATGTCACATGGAAGTTGGAGTAAAATCCATCGGCTCCCGTATTCCACCGCCCATGGGAAAACTTCAATGTTGTTTTATTCTATAATTTTTTTGCAGTGGACTTAACGTTGGGAAATAATAGGAGGAAATTCTTCGAGAACACTCCCTTTTTCAGAGGTTAGAAAATTTCTTCCCAAGTATCTCCTGCTAGCTTATCTCCACGAGATTTTCTTGGTTAACTGTTCTTGTTCTCATAAACAACATCAATCTGTTGACTCCAGAAAATGAGTCGATAGATGCTGGGCCCACTCTCGCCACGTCAGACCAATTCCCACGCGTTTCTACCGAAGAAACGGTGAGAAATGAGGCAGATTTGAACGCGAAAAGTGTTCCACGATGAGAGATAAAGATGTTCGAGTTCCGACGGGTGAAACAAAAAGATGATCACGCTATCAATAATCACTAAGCAAGGACCAAAACAAATAATCAAAGAGATCACTAGAATATGTGGAGGGATAGAAAACAAGAAAGTACTGTAAATTATAAAATCATCTACTTATGTAATTCTTCTACCAAGTATATGATGAAGTATGAAAATACAAATGTGTATAAGAGTATTTGTCAATATTCCTTCTTTATTTCACACTTGAGAGTTCAAGACATGAGAAAGTGATTATTCTAACTCTAATTTTTTCCAACCACTTCTAAGTTACAAAGTGGATTTATTTATGCTGTCCTGGTCGACGTGATATTCGTGAGATCAGAACCACGTGACCTCATCTCTTTAGTTGAGGTTTCACACCATTGTCTATTCATATAATTAATACATTGATAATGAGTCAACCGCCCTACACAATGGACTGAAATCCTAACACCTTCTATTACAACTATTACATCAATCACTTCTAAAAAATACTCAAATATCTTGCAAGAGACAACGTTGGCTTATGAGCTTCGGATAAATTGAGAGACTCGGAGCTGGTCTTCCGAGTAGAGAGCTTTAGCTCCTTTTTTCGTCTATTCAAGTAGTGTCTTAGCACAGTGTGGTGCTTTGCTAATTGAGGCAGTGCCTCGGTATTTGTATAATTTCAGTGCATCTGGACCAGTTGGGTCTTTGTTGATTTTTTTGTTGACTTTTCGTCTATGTAAATTGCTACGTGGCACATTGACTTAGAGCCTCGGAGATAAGGTGTAACAAAACCCACAACTTTTTGCAACCACATTATCAAGTTTTACTAAAAACTCGATTTTTATCAAAACCAACCAGGGCTAAGTTTTTTAACCAAAAACCATTAAAAATAGTTCAAATATATTTGACATAAAAAATTTGCATAAAATTAGTACTTGATTTAGTAAACTTGCTCACATATTTTATGAGAGAGACTAGATGTGCAAAGTAGATTGATCAAATTACTTTAGTGACTTAGACTGACATACATATCTCCTTAAATTTGACGATATATGCAGCACAGTGCAAGGGGCCAAGCACCAATGTCAAGGGCCGACATGGACAAAAAGCCCGACATCCTTTATAATATGTTTTAAAGATTTTGTAAAAAGGAATTAAGAAAATAACAAAACGAAACGAAAAGACTCGCATTGACAAATTTACACAGGATGAGCCTCAACCCCCAAAATATCCCCGGTATATACACACAAGTATGTGTATGGTTCAACTAATATAGGAGCCTTGTGCAAAATTTCAAAGGAGGTCAATAAAAAAATTAAATAAAGTAAATGATCATCAATAAAATTCCGCCGTTGATCTCGATAGTTTATTTTAGGTAAATCCGACAGATATGAACTTCTTCCGTTTCTTCAAAAGGAATTAGCGATACTGACATTATCAATTATCATCAATACAATCTGTTATTGATAGCAACTGAGCAACAACAATGTAATCAATGATGATCTCGACAAATTGATAATGCTTCGATCTCAGTGATCACTGACAAAGAAGTAGTCAATGTTATCGACGAAATTCCATTCTTTTCTATTTTTTTAATAAGTTTTATATCGATAACTTAAAATATTTTTTTATTTATAATATTAATATCGAGTTAGTTAATTTCTTTTAACTTCTATTTCATCACCAACAAATTTTTCTAACATTAAGGGTTTATTTTATATCTTTATTCTTTATTTAATGATGAAATTTCTGTCAATAAATTAAATTTCCAAAAATAAGTGTTTCCATCATTATAGAAGGAAAAATATGATTCAAAGATTGCATAGTAAATCAATTTGGAATTGAATTTTCTAAAATTTGAGGGTCTTTTCTAAATATAGGAGTAGGCCTTTAATCAACAACCTCCTTCGTGCAGAGATCGAGACAAATGGAATATGGAAAATATCAAATTCATCATGCGTTTTATATGGTGTGTGTATTACATTGAATTACACAAAATTGTTTATCTAATTTCAAGTATCCTTGATTTTCTAGTCGATATTTTTATGCTCGTGGTTATCTTTTACTGTATATTTCGTGTCATTGATTTTTTATTATGTTAGCATATATATATTGTTGACCTCAAAAAATAATGCCAATAGATATCGGACTCACTCGTGCATGTGCAAGACATATTCAACACGTAAATACCGATCAACGGTCAATATTACTTCTAAATTGGACGTGGGAGGAGCTCGACGACACGAGACGTTTCCGTTCGGATTCCGACGGGATAACGAGATACGATTGTACAATAATCACCAATCGTTAAGAACAAGATTCGTGGTAGAAAAATATACCTGAGGAGCAAATAATGTTTTTCTTTGTATATAAATTTGCATCATTCTTTTCATTTTACATGGTGGGGGTATTTATAGTGTTATAACTAAAATGGTGACCCTTAGATCAAATTACACGTGGTCTTATCTCCTCGGCCAAAGCATCGAGTTCTAGCCATCAAGTTGACCTTCCTAACTTTTCAAAGCATTTAATGCATTTACATCATATTGACAAGACAAGACACAAATATACTCGTTACAAAGATCACACCAATCATTCCAATAAAATCTTCATTATGAGTTCAATCTTTGCACGTGGGCTGCCACTAGTTGAGAAGCCTCGGAGCCACTTGGCCTCGAAATTTACTTGGGCCTCGTTCTCGGAGCTACTTTGGCCTCGGAATTACATGAATCTGTAGGCTAGGCAGCTCGGTGGCCTGTAGGCTCGACAGCTCGGCCCACGATTTAACTAGAATGGTCACGTGGCGGTACCTTATAACAAGTCATAACACATATCTTTCAAATATAAATCATTTTTCGGCATTGCTTGCAGTTAGGAATCATAAGGTAATGTCATTCAACAACAGAACTTTCTTAAGGCAAAATTTTATTTTTCTAGTTTCTAATTTCTTGCACATCTTGTTGTTGTCATTGACATCAGAGTGGTGTGGGGTGAGGTAGGCAAGGCGAAAGAAGATGAAGGTGGCACATGGTGGTTGGTGGAAGAAGATGATTAAATATATTTTGGTGTTTCTCTCTCTTTTTTTTTTCTTTATTCATTTATTTTAAATCAAATTAAAGGTAAAGCAGTTATTTTGTTCAAAATTTGACATTTTTCGTCCAGAATGAACCCTTGGCGCAGATGTTTTAAAGGTTTAGAATTTCGAATGCTACAAATTAAAGTTTTAGCACTCTATCGTCACAATTTTCAAAGGTTTAGGACCCAGGTGCAAAATGCTAAACATCCAAAGGCAACTTGCACTGGCTTGGGTCAGATATGGGACATGACCTTCGTTCACATGCATGGGTGCCACGCAACTTGATATAACTTAAGGCACTTTGAAGACTATTAAGAGGAGTAATTCAAAATCTTTATTAATTGGTATGTGTCAATATCTTTATTCGATGTGGGA
>CAIGRN010198831.1:0-14285 GCA_903798345.1 Fraxinus anomala | reverse complement strand
ATACTCGGCTCAGTCCGTATGCACAGGAGCTCGATTCATGCTCGTCACGAGCCGAGCTTCTACTCAACTCGTTACTCGAGCTCGGCCTGTGAGCTCGTGGCTCATGGGCTGAGCCGAGCTCCGACTCGTGAGCTTGTCAATTTTTTTTTTTTTTAAATAAACCTTTTAAAAAAAAAATAGGACATACCCTCTGTCTTGGACGAGCCTGACTCTTGGGTCCACGAGCTCGTGGCCGAGCCTAGCTCGGCTCACCTAGCGGCCGACTTTTCACTAGTTGAGCGATCGAACCGACGAGCTGCTTGACCTGTTTGCCACCACTACCTATATATTTTTCTCCCTGAAATCTGTTTATCTAAAACTTTAATCATTAATATGGATTCATTCTCAAAAACCAACCACCACACATGCGTCATGTGTTTTCAAATAATATTTACTCCATATCATCAACAACTAAATGATTGGCACCCACTAATTGCAATATCGTGCCACATAAATGACTTTGTTTGCTACGTCATCAATTCTGTCACTTATTTTGAATGATCGTTGATTGAGTGATGGATGGGATTACATATTACAAAATTCAGTGATAATAGCTCTAGCAACATTCAGAACATGTTGATATTTTCTCTCAACCACACCATTTTGTTGTGGAGTCTCTACACAACTAACTTGGTGTATGATACCTTTGGAATGAAAGAAATCAGTCATAAGAAATTCTGCACCATTATCAGACCTCGGTATCTTTATATTGTACTGAAAATGTGTTTGGATTAAAGAGAAGAAGGCTTGAATAATTGGCCTGGTCTGAGGTTTGTTTCTCATAAAATATGTCCATGTCATTCTACTATAGTCATCTACAATGGTGAGAAAGTGGAAAAGAAAGTATGTGTTGTTTAGCCAAGGGACATACAGAACAGTGCATATGTTATTGAATTTGATAGCAGGAACATACTTGTTTAAAATAGACAATTTTGAAGCAGGGACGTGTCCTAACCGGCAATGCCAGACATCAATGTTGTTGTTGACATTATCATTGCTTAATGAATTACAAGTAGTATTGTCAACTTTATTACATGAAGGATAAGAAATAGGACTACAACCAGTATTAAGGAAAATAACAGAATTGACATTGAGAGGTTTAGCAGAATGTGTGGTGAATTGATGAGGCTTGATGAAGAATTGGCTACTGAACTGGTATCAGAATGCTGGAAGTGATACAATCCATTCTCAAGTTTGCCTACCCCAATCATCCTCCATGTTAAAAGATCATGTACAAAGCAAGAATTGTATATGAAAATCAGAAAGCAATTGTGTTTAAGAACTAAATTGCTAGCAGATATCAGATTGAATGTAAATGATGGTACCACTAGAACATTTGTCAAAACCAAATCATCAGACAACTTCACTGTGCCAACATTTGTTACAGCAACATTATCTCCATTTGGTAGTCTAACAGATGCATTAGCCTCAGCAGTCACTGTGGTCAGATACTTAATAGAACAAACCATGTGTTCTGAGGCTCCTGTGTCTATGATCCATTTAACTCCAACTGTAGCAACATTGTAACAAACATGATTACTTGAAAAAGCTAATGTCTCAGGGACTGAAGATGAGATTGATGGTACATCTTGTGGTTTTGAACTGAAGGTGGATAATTGTGCTTGCAATTGTGGAACCAACATGGCCAAATTTTGTTGACACTGATCTCGAGTAATAGTTACACTTGGAAGAGAATTCGTAAATTCAGATTTGCTACCAAGAGGAACTTGAGCAATAGCACTTGCTAATGGTGTTCTCCCTTTGGCAAGTCTATGACCCGGAGGATAACCTATAAGCTTGCAACATTTCCCTTTGAGGTGTCCAAGCATTCCACAATAGCTGCACATAGGTTTATCCTTTGATTGATTGAATGAACCAGGTCTATGATTCCCAAATGATCTGTGCACCATCTTATTGCAAAGGCTGCTGCAACAAAATGTTGTTGTTTCTTAGCAACCACATCCTTTTGCCTTTCATCTTGCAAAATAAGTGCAAACACTTTATTCAGTGAAGGTAATGGATCCATCAGCAGCACCTGACTTCTAATAACATAAAAGTGATTATCTAGCCCCATTAAAAACTGCATAACTTGATCCTCATGTTTATAACTGGTGCTGTTGACATCTGGTCTATAATTGTCCAGTTCTTCCCAACGTCCCTTGAATCTATTGAAATAAGAACTGACTGAACCCTTTTTTTGTGAAATTGAAGTAATATGCTTCTTTAATTCATAAATACGAGTGCCATTACCTTGGTTGTACCGGTCTCGAAGCTCAATCCACATCTCCCTTGCAGAGTATTTGTGCATCACACTTGGGCAAAGCTCTTTCGGAATAGAGTTGATAATCTAGGAAGAAACAACATAGTTACACCTCCTCCAAGCACTAAAGAGAGGATCGTCCTGATGCGATTTATCAATTGTTCCATCAATAAAACCTTCCTTGTTTTTAACACTAAGTGCCATTACAGCAGCTCGACTCCATATCGCATAGTTATCATCAGTAAGGACAACTGCAATAATTTGCATCCCTGTGTTATCACCACAGTGAAGGTAGTAGGGACTGGTTGGATCGGTGATCAATCGACTGACAAGGAAATTAGCATCTCCTCCAACCATTTCTCCAACAGATGATTCGTCGGATGAATTGATATGATCGAACTAATTTTGAATATCTACTGCAACATTGGAATCCTCCGCCATTGCACGGAAGCTTCAATTAATTGCTCTGATACCATGAAGAGATGCAGAGAATTCAAGAAGGTAGAAGAAAGAAGAGGTGGGAAAAGCTGTTAGAAATGATTTCATTACTTATGAAGTGTTCCAGCTCATGTATATATACACCAAGGCAGCTAACTATCACACCTAAGGAATGAGAAGTTATACAATTACATAAGTATTCTTTGCTAAAGTTGTTTAACAGCAACCGCATACATAGATATCAAATAAAATTTAATAGAATCAACATAAGAGAAAATTGTAAGTTGGCCTTTAAAGCAGATTTATTAAGTTCCAGCTTCATTTCTTTTTCAACTTTATTTTCTTTAACAGAAGGTTTATATCCATTAACTATGGCATTCCAGGCATTCACATCTAAAGACTGGAAATAGATTCGCATTTTTTTTTTTTCAATAGGTATATTTTTTTTCACCTAGCAAAAGATTCACACCTAGATCAATGAATTTCACTTATAGGAAAGTGAAGCCACTCAGATAACAATTTTAAAGTCGAGACCTAGGTAAAGAACAACCTAAATGCGAAGTTAAATAGGTTGTTACCAAATATTGCACTAATACATGAGAGTCTAATTCAGACTTTGGTCAACACACAATAGTGAACTATTAAGAGGTTGTGTTATTTGATCACGAAGAAAGACAGTCTTTCTTGACTAAGAAGTTGAAGCCTATCTTGTCGAAATCAAGTTCTCTCAGTTAGGAAGAAATGATATATTTAAGATAGAGTTTAGATAAGATTTTAAAATAAGAGTTTAACTCAAATTATATTTATTTAGATTATATTATATTAGTTGTAATATTTTGATAAAATTCTAGTTGATTAGATGTTCTTTTGATATTAGCTTAATTGCTCTACATATATAACATTTATTCATTGTAATATAGACCCTTCAATTTATGAATAAATTAATTTCTCTTATCCTAATTTCTTCTCTTCTTGTTACTTTTATTATTTATTGCCAAATTGCTACGTTTTTGCATGAGTTATATATTGATTTGAATGAGTAACTCGTTGATACTTATGATATCAATTCACCAGACTTGACACTTCTAGATTATTAGGTATCTGTATAATATTTTTATGAGATTAAAAGCTAATATATAATCTTTTTCCAGATTTTTCAACCAAAAATTTAGATTATAGTAATAATGCACAATAAAATTGCAGCAGTTAACAATAAAAATAGAGTAATCAGTTTGATGAATTTACATAATTCATTTAGATCCATAAAAACCTAAAGAAAACAGAGAACAGGAAAGAAAGATAAGGTAGAAAATATTATTTTGTGTTTGTGCATCAAAAGATAATGATCTCGGAAATCACACACTTTATGAATTTAGCCTTTTAATAAGAAGCACAATGCAACCAAATACCTTGACAACAAGTTACTGAACCAAGGTGAAGAATGTAAGTTCTCGTGCTAATTTGTGTTAAATCTCAACCAGAGAAGTCAGTCAATTAATGAAGTGAGCCTCGGAAAGATAAGTAAAAAAATTTATTTTAATTTCGACAGGGGTTCCTACTTAAATGCATTTCCTAATTTGAGTCAATATTTAACACAACAACCTATTTTATCTAAATTCATGAATATTATATTGATTTAAATATATAAAGTCATTTATGCTGATTTTTATTCACCAAATTTGCACACTTCTAGATTTTAGGGTATATATATGTAATATATATGAGATCATAATCTAAACCTGTAATATTTTTCTAGTTTTTCGACCAATATTCAAATTATAGTACATGGATTAATGAATTAAATAATTCATTATAATCTGTATCAATTTCTTCAATCAAAATTCAAATTGCAGCAATCTACTATAAAATGAGTGTAAAACAGTTCGACAAATTTACGTAATTCATTAAGATGCATAGAATATATCGTGAGTCTAATTTTCCAATCCGTAATTAGATTATAGTGATAAATTTCAATTGCAGTGTGAGAAGAACATTATAAAGTGGTCAAGTTTAATGATGTTAAACACCGAATGCTTACCATCCAAAAATGACTCCAGTTACAAAAAAATTGTTTGTCTATCTACTTGTACTGTCATTCAACCTGATTCACACCAAAAGCATGAAAACTGGAGTTCATGTTATTAACAACCTTCCCAAAAACTCACCTTCGTTATTAATCCATTGCGCTTCCAAGGACGATGATCTAGGGCGTCACACACTTTACGCGAATGATGATTTTCAATGGTATTTCTACATAAATTTTTTCAGAACAACAATGTTCTTCTGCCACTTTTGGTGGGATTCAAAGGATAAAGCTTTTGAAGTTTTTAATTATAATATATCAGATCGTTGCGAAACATGTGTATGGTACGTACGGGCAGATGGGTTCTATTTGGCGACTCAATTTAATACAAAAGGAAAAAAAGAAATTAGTTGGGAGAAAATATGATGATATTTTATAAAATAAGTAAGTATTGATTTTTTTTTAACGGTTGTGGCTTTACTCCTGTTTTCTATTTTGTGTTTATGTATCAATCACATTCAACAACTTGGGACAAAATATGATGATATTGCAGTAGATTCGAAAACAATGCGATATTCTTCTTACTAATGCATATGTTTTATCATGAGTTTTAATTCATGTATATTCTTGTATGAAAGTTTGGATTTTCTAGATTGAGAAAATGACTTTATGAGAAAAATATTATGGTATGACATAAAATTATTTGAAAATTTATACATGTAACACTTTACGTACGACTCTTGGATCAATTTCTTAATTGAAAAAAAACCATAAAACTATTATTGAGTTTGTATTATTATAAATAATAACCATATATGTCAACAATCAGCTAACTCCCCGCTTAGCAAAGTGGGAAGTGTTAAATTACCATTTATTATCAGGGGACAAATGCCACAAATCTGAGAATACCAGAGCCGGCCAAACTTGTTTTAAGAATTATAATCCAACTCCGCTTCGACAAAAATTACCTTTTTCTCAAAATTTCTCTAAGTTATAAATTAATTTTTCACTACAAATTGAGGAGTTCTTCGGGGGTAAACAGTTTTTGACTTCTAAAGTCAAGCTCCAATTTATTACCCTTTTTTCCTCTTTTTTCTTTTTCTCTCTCTCTTTTGTCGCCGCAGCTATCTTTTACCTATTTCTTCTGTGCATTCTTCTTTTCCCTGTCCGTTTGTGTCTACATGTGTGTTTAATTTGGACTTCCAATTAAAATTTTCAATAAAAGTCTATTGAGACTCATCTAACGCGAACACATTTAATGTAATATATCTCTCCAATATTTCATCTTTAGATTTTGTCATTTTTCGTCACTTTTACATTGTTTTCTCGGATTCTTCATTAAATATAAAATTTTACATACAAAATACAATATAACATAAATTAGGTAAAATTTTATCCAACAGATAATAAAATATCATGATTAGGACCTCGAATAAGTGTATAAACTACACTTATCGTACTCCCAAACTTGAATCTTTATTTGTCTTCTAACAAAACTAAAACCTAACAAACACACGAACGTGTCATGCTAATTGCTTAATTTGTGGTCAGTCGATCAAGTAAAGCAACAATATTTAGTTAGCTAACCTGACTTTTTATCTTGGAGTTGAAATCATAATAATATCGATGCATAGATTCAAAATCACAATACAAAAATTAAAATTCACTTTTCCAATGTAAAATCGACGTATGTGTACAAAGAATTAAGATTTGGACTTATTTTTAAAAAATAGGTATAATTTTGAATACTTTTACCGATCTGGTCAAATCGTTCCATTTTTGTTCAATCCTTTACCTTTTTCAGATCAATGTTTGGGCCAATTTTTGAAATAATGGTTAAATCTCAACTACTGAAATTCAATCAATTGCTGAAGTGAGTCACAGAAGGTCAAGTGACCCTTTGGGTCACACGAATCCGTCACTCTTCTTTGAACTTCTCTCTCTCCTCAAAGAAGCTCTAAATTTCTCTCTTCGTTTGATATTCTTATCCTTAATTGATTTTGCATGTTTATGGCTATATATTTCCCTTGCAAATCAGTGAAATAATATAGTTTTTTCAGTGTCCTGGTCTATGGTCTACTGTTTTGAGAAGGTCTGATGAACAGCGCTTTGTTTTGCTCTGAGGCTGAGGTTTTTGGTATTAGAGGAGTCTTTGGCTGATTCTTGGTGAAACTTGTTGCCATTATTGAAGAAGGCTTGTGCAGTGACTTGTTTTGCTATAAATCTTAGCCCATCCATGTCGGGTAGAAGATTCAGTAGAACAAATTGTGCTATGTACATCACTACTTACAAATTTGTCTATTAATAGATGATACGATGAGATTTGACTGGGTTAAAATCTCATCAACCAAAAAAAAAATTCTTCACTTTCTTTTTGACACTTTATCAATATGTAAAAGATTACGTAAATGGTGATTTTTTTTCCATCATTTTATATGTTAAGAGTTGAAGATTTCAAATAATTACTAATGGGCCCCAACTGTATTATATTTCTTTATTTGAGTCAAAAATTAACACGACAACCCATTTTTATCTAAATTCATGAATATTATATTGATTTCACCAAACCTGACTCTTTTAGATTATAGGGTATCTATGGAATATTTATATAATTATAAGCTGTAACCGGTAATCATTCTACAAGTTAAAATTTTAATTTAATTTCTACATGGGTTCCTACTTAGTTATATTTCCTAATTTGAGTCAATAATTAACACAACAACCTATTTTATCTAAATTCATAAATATTATATTGATTTAAATAAGTAACTCATTTATTCGGAATGTAGGGTATATATGTAATATAAATGAGATTATAATCTATGAACTGTAATTTTTTTTTCTTCCCAAAATTCAAACGAGTGTAAACAGTTCGATGAATTTACATAATTTATTTAGATGCAAAAAATATATCATGAGGCTATAAGCTTTTATTTGTAATCATTCTCTAATTTTATATTATGTAATTAGATTATAGTGATACATTTCAATTGCAGTGCAAGAAGCACACTTTAAAATGGTCAAGTTTAACGTTGTTAAACATCAAACGCTTACAGTCCAAAAATGACTTCAGTTACAAAGAAATTGTTTTTCTATCTAGTCGTTCTGTCAATCAACCTTATTTGCACCAAAAGTGTTCGATATGATGTTCATGTTGTTAATAACCTTCCACAAAATTCGCCTCCATTATTAATTCATTGCGCTTCTCGAGATAATGATCTAGGAAATCACACACTTTACGTGAATAATGATTTTCATTGGCATTTCCAAATGAATTTTTGGAAATCGACTATGTTCTTCTGTCACTTTTGGTGGAATTCAAAGGATAAATCTTTTGAAGTTTTTAATTATGATATGTCTCTGCGTTGCCAGACATGTGTTTGGTCCGTCCGGGCAGATGGGTTCTATTTGATGGATCAACTTAAATATTATGGAGGGCTAAAAGAATATAGTTGGTAATAAAATGGGTGCATATTTTCCCTATTGTGATATTATTACGGTTGTGGCTTTACTTCTCCCTGTTATTTATCTTTGTGTTTGGGAGAAAAATATGATGATATTGCATTAGACTTGAAAACATTCGTGATATTCTTGTCACCAATGCAAATGTTTTATTGATTTTATTATGGTCCGACATAGTCATTTATTGGTTCGTAGTTTTCTACTTTCTCAAAATATTTGAAGTTCTCATTTTAAATTTTCAAATTTTTAATGTAGATATCAAGGGAATTATTCCGTGTATATTATAGTATGAAAAATTGGATTTTCTAGATTGAGAAAATGAATTCATTAGAAAATTAAGGCGTGAAATAAAATTATTTGCAAAATAATATATTATACATGTAATAATACATTACTTATAATTATTGGATCAATTTCTAATACAAAAAAACCAATAAAAGTATTTGTGAGTTTGTTAGGTTTTTATTGTTGACAATTCTGTGGACAAAATGACTTATTCCTAACGTGTTGTACAAATTGGGTTATGAGGTAGAGTTCGAGCATGAAAAAAGGAGAAACACATCACCGCATTTTCGCTAGCTTCTCTCCCAGTTGGCGTTCGAGCGACAAAAACAAAATATATGTAGCTCGCCTATCGTCGAGTTCTCACTCAAATGACAGTGCGCCGCTCGTCTATCGCTGAGCCCTTGCTCAGGCAATAAATTGATCTACAAAATCCTATTTTGCTGTTTTGAAGTATTTTTTTCGACCCATTCAACCTAATTAACATCTCCTATAAATATCTAAGCTTATGCATGAAAATCAAGGTGGTTGCTCATTGTGCCTCTTTGCTATAATCTATTTTCTCTTAATTTTATACAATCACGAAATTGGGGAAAACATTAAATCCATTGAATCCATAACACATACTTCCTAAACACTGTTGGGAATGTACTTTCTTAATTGAACTTCAGAGGCTGTTGGAGATTGAGAGAGGTTAGACTACAAGCGTAGGAAGAGCACAAGGCCTAGGAGCAAGTTCTTGAAATTTCGCTGGGAAGTGACAATTGCAGCAGATCTTGTAGAAGACCATGAAGTTAGCAGAAAATAGATCAAGAAGTCTAGTGGAGTTAACTATATAGCATATGATATTAACTCACTCTATATTGTCTACAATGGAGGTAACTAGTTTTTACCTAGTTGGAATTTCTCTATCATCATGTCGGTGTTTATGATTGTTTTTCTTATTACTGCGGTATTCAAACATAAGATAATCGGACTTGTATGCTTAATCATTTAGAAATAATTAAAAGTGACTTATTGCTTTAAATTGATTAAATTTGCACATATGGTCAAAACTAAAAATGGATAAGTAACAAGCATTCTATAACTTAAAAGCCATTAAACTGATAATCCATGAACTGTTAAATGGTATCCAGTGCGACACCCGATTTTTCAGAGTTCATATTATTATAATCAATAACCATATATTTCAACCAAAATCTAACTCGATCGCCACTTAACAAAGTGGGAAGAGTTAAATCGCCATTTATTATCTCGGGGAAAAATGCTAAGTCTAAGAATATCAAATGAGTTATTTTTGCAAATTCTTGTTTGTGTTTGGCAGGTTTATTAGTTCCTTGAACTACCAATACCTCGGAGGTCCCTTTTTTATTTTTCAATATGAAGAGTCCATGTTCGTATGGAATAACCATTCATGCTCCTTTTATTTTTTTCCATTTGAGTCTTATTTTATACGTGTAGTATATAGTAGAGAATGTCTAAAGGTTATTATCGTCTTATGGCAGTGGTAGGGTTTCTAAGTCTGAAGAACTACAAAACTCTTATTTTTCCTGGTTCTGGGAGGTTGAACATTCATTAAAAATTTAATATATTGAAGATACTTCTTCAATTTTGCAAGATCGAAGGCAAGATTTGTTCGCTAGCATTTACTAGATATCGTGTGTTCTTCTCGTTTCACGCTCTCACTACATTAGTTCATAAGTTTTTTATTTAGATGTATGAATATATTGATTTACGTGACTAACTTATCTTCACCCAACTTCATTTCACACTTCTAAATTATTGGGTATAGTATGCAATATTTATGAAGTTAAAAACTGATTAAAAATAAAAATCTATGGTGACAATATAACCATGAATCAGTCTCTATCCAAAATTTTTCTATAAAATGTCTATTCAGTCATGCAAAATAAATGCATTGCCCTTTTCATTAGAATGTTCAACAATATCATATCTGGTCAGAGTTGACCAAATTTTTTTCAAAATGAAATTTATTGTCTACATTTTTTAGGAAGACTAAAATATCTTAATAGACTAGAAAATTTCATTAACTTTGTGTAGTTCAAAGAAAGTGCTTAGATAGTTCGAAATTTGTGCAGAAATAGAGTGTGAGTTTGTTGACAGTTTTGAAGAGAACTAGTGGGGTAAACGTGTATTACACGTTAGCTGGTAATGTTTAAAATAAATGAGTGTAAATATGAGATAAATTTATTTGTAAACGTGAAAAATATTTACAAGTTGGTTAGAATTAACTCACTTTTATCTCTTTTCTTTTTATATTTTTATTCTTGATACAAATATTTGGTATTCAATGTATTTAACTTTTCGTTACAACTATTCATTTGTGGAAGTTCTATACAATCATAGAAGCCTTATGGCAAGAAAAATAATTATCCATTAATCAGCATTCTTTTGATCTCGAGGCACGTCAGGCTTTATGGAAATTTCAAGATCAACTTTGTTGTGTGACAAGAGTCCTAGACTAAGATCAGATGTGATGTCATTAAATGCAACAAGACAAAAGATATCACAAGATTAATCCATCACTCAGATTCACGACATGGAGTATTTTCATCTTTCATTATAGCGTCGAATGAATTGGGTAATGTAGAAAAATTATGATATTGATTGTCACCTAAGTGAATCAACCAGAAGCAAACAATTAAATAATTTATAAGCTTTGGAGACTTCAGAAAACAATCTGAATGAAAGCAAAAGTGGAACGGGGAAATTACGGTCAAATATTATATCAACACGCTTGCCATGTATAATTTTCAAAAATTAATATATGAAAAGTGAAAACTTCTGCAAAGTTCGTCTAGATATCACTTTTTTGAAGTTATAGATTTAATGAAGATTTAGATGAGATTCAAGAAATATTAAAATCTCAAATATTAGATAAAATTTAAAGAAGAAATAGTAGTAAAAGTAATATCAAACCCGGGGGGTAAGGGTAGCGAATTCAACGCAAATGGTAGATTTAGATTCCATGCAGAATTTATTTCGGGTGAATCGTGATAACAAATTTGACTTGCGCCCTCAATCGCCAATTAGTACAACTTTGAACAAGTAATCATGGTTGCGATGGAGTGTACAAAAGTTGGTAAAACTCTAGAAATAGAAGCCAAGGGTGGGAGAAACAATATAATCAAGAAGCAAAAGGGAAATCAAAAAAACATAATTAGAAAGGGAAAAGGTTAGCATATTAGTAACAATCCACATAAGATAAAAGTAGAAACACAAAACTACTAAAATTAAATTCTAAAAGAACACTTTACAAGCTAAAAATGGAATTCCTCTGGGAGAAGGGAAAAGAAAAACTTCATCGGATAGAAAAGGATAATCATTCAATTATAAATAAACCACATGGAACAATATCTTTCATATGAAACTGGGTACCTTTTGTTCCTTCTCAACAGCACAAATTGCATATTGTTAGGTTTTCTGGTGAATCAATGGAAAGGAGGATGAGAGATAGAGTGTGAAAAACAAAGATAGTATTGGTGGGTTGTTCGTTGATGCTCAATCTGTAATCTCTAACTTGGTAATAACAATCATACCAATTAACCATAATAACTTGCCCTTACAATTATACACAATGCATTACTTCATTGCATTTTCAAGCTAGTAAGCAATAATGAAAGGATTTCTACGAAAATCAAAATGATAATTAAGTATTCAGTGCATAAAAATTTTCATTTTCTTGTTAATAAGCATTTGTACAAGAAAAACCTAAACATATTAAACTAAGTAACACAAGAAGCTGATTTTAAAATCAGATCACCCACACCAAAGATGGTTTACTCACTGCTCATTGTTAATTGACCAGATGAATGAGAATCGCTTCCTCGCCTATCTCTAACTGATTTTTTGCTTCCAACTGTTCGCTCTGAATCATTATTTATATGGATACCTATTATCCAATACTATACATGTAAGGATTTATGGTATGTTTAATCTTGTCTTCTCTTGGTTGATGGTGTGAGCGAATAGATAGGTTCAACAAAACAGATGACTTGGCACATAAGCTTACATTTGCTCCCTTCGGCCCCTTCGAACGACCTGAAAAGACATTTGCATAATCACAAGAACATGTAAAACACAGAATCTGCATATACATTGTTGTTGTCTAGTTCTCTTATCCTTAATCAAGGCAACCTCTAAAATGTTCCCTTATTCCTCAAACAAGGTGGTCAGATCTGACATCGTTTAACCAAAAAATAATTAATAAAATTAACTGGGTAAGTCTGCATGTTACTGACAAACAATCAGTATGCACGTAAAGGTTAGGATTTTCATGGACCTAAGTGTTAGTGTGCATAAGCTTGATGCTATGAAATGAAGGCTATTAAAGACCTTTGCAATATTGTTTTTCCATTTCAAGTAGCGACTTGGAAACATTATTAATAAACTGTACTAAGTAGAACGATGATTTTGACTATTGTTGCCATAACAATAGAATTTAATCATCTCTGAATCCAACAGAACACAAGGACACAAAGACATGGTACAAAAGAATCATATTAGTAGTTATTTCTTAAAATTGAATCTGCATATATCAACAATTGACAGCTAAGTAATACAACCAACTTTCATCTTCTTCATTGGCGGTCCTTGGAACACATCTGACAAAAAGCTTAGCAAAACGAGTTCCATCAAATTGGTCTACAAAGATAAATTATATAAAGATCAATGCAAGAATATAAAAAATAGACTAAACAAAGATAAGCACAATAATCAAGCTTCAACATAGAAGTCAATTCTTAATGAACATAGAAATATTATTTAGAGCTCGTATGGAACAAAGAATGTCAAAATTAGTAAAATATGAAGTAGCATGTTGACCAGACATCTTATTAGCAAATAATATCCTAAAATATTCATGGTTATAACACTAAGAAAATCAAGAAGTATAGTATTGTCAAGATTCTCAATGAAGAAGTAAGAAAAAAAAAAAGAAAATCCAGGAGAAAGAAAGAAGAAATAAATTCGAAGTGCAGCAAAGAAACTTTCATAATAGAAATTTTGATTTATGATTTTTAACTTCTCCAAACTTCTCTTCCAGTTACTAAAGCTCCCAGTTAGTGAATAACCTAATGGAAGTTCTTTAATGTTAAAATTTTCATCAAACTGATAAGTATCCCTTGGTCTGTATGTCAAATCTTAATAAATTAATGCCTCAAACACCAAGCTTGTTCAAATCAAACTAACTTACTACCTATCTTGCCATATTATACCCTAAGTGTATCACAAATACAGATATGGTTTCTTGTTGACTACATACAAAGCCCCTTCCCCAATTAGTCTTAGCCATAGTTAATCAACCAAAACTCACCCAACAAAAATACCAAACTAAACCTAAAGAGCAATTAATTCAAGAACATAAGAGCAACTCAGGACTAATATTCTAAATGCAGTTAAAACGAAGAACAACTAATAACACCAAAATTCAAACACCTAAAGGCAAACGAAAGCTCAAAAATTCAGCTTACATAAATTCAATTCAAAAACTGAATTTTTAAAAGTTAGTTCGTTTTGCTTACACAAATTCAGAAATAAACTTCTTTAAAAGACACTCTTTATTGAAAATTAGAGAAGTTATACCTGGGGACCTTTCTCTACCAGAAAATGGATAGTCTCGTTTCTGCCCAGAGATGGCGTAAGGTGCCACTGGTTGATTATTTGAAGCAAACCCTCCACCATCACAGCCGCCAACACCCGTTGGCCGAAGCCCTCATCCAACTCCCATATGGGTCGTGTCAAATTAACCAAAGAAGTATG
>CAIGRN010198825.1:0-23762 GCA_903798345.1 Fraxinus anomala | reverse complement strand
AGAAAATAGATTAAAAATAAAATGTAGAAAAATAGAAGATGATATTGATAATGAAATGTAGAGAGTATAGTAGAGAATGAGAGATTGATAGTAAGTTTGGTGAAAAAAAATTGGTTAAATGGAAGGGTATTTATAGGGGAAATGAAATTGAAAAAATAAAAATAAAAATATTTTTTTTTTTATAATTCAGTGACCTAACGATCACTGAATTTACAGTTTTTATTTTATTTTATTTTTTTTGCGAGCTACGAGCCTAACCGACTCGTGGTCGCTTTTACGCGAGCTCGGCGAGCAGCTCGAAAAATTGACGAGCCCTGCTCGGACTCGTTTTTGTCGAGCCGACGAGCCGCTCGACACGGTTGCCACCTCTAGTATGGCATAGAAAGTTAAACTCATTTTCAGTATTTTTCTGTTGCGAAAAACATTTCCCTCCACTACTTTTCTAGTATCTGCATAGGATACCAATGTCACATCTTCTTCAATATTTCCTTTCTCAATGGTCATAATTGAGTCACAAATATCCTGAGGTATTTGTTGTAAAGAAACACATTAGTTGATGACTCAACGATTCTGAGCATTGCAATGCACATCTCGAGTGCCATGAATCTATAGTGACAACATCAAACTTAATAGAATAACTCAATACAATCCCATCTATAGATTTTAGCCTCAAATACCTTAGGACATTATTATTGCTCATAATCCGGACTGGAGGTAAAGTAGAATTCAAAGAATATGTCATTGTCACAACTACTTCTGTATGATTAAGCCCTAATTCTAAAATAACATGCTCAACCAATTCATCATACTTGAATGTATCATTCATTAGGATAAGTGACATGTGACCTCCTTACAACAGGCAAACATGCAAAATTGTCATCCCTTATCACACATAGATATCAATGTGTCACATTTAATTCATTAAAATCAAGAAACATTCAGATGTAATGGTGGCAGGCAATGTGGAGATATCATGTTACAGTTAGTCACAAATAACTTAAAAAATATATATAATTTTACATTTAAATACAATAGTATGACATTCTGAAAAAATAAGTTACGCATATATCAGTTCATGACACATATTTACATTTAATGTGGTCATATTGACATACCATCAACACATGTAGGGTCACAGAGTATAGATTTAAATGCAATGGCATTGGTCACATATTAGGATAAAGAAGTCACAAATAGATCAATACAGGCTACAAAAATTCATATTTAATGTAAATATATTCACATACAACCAACAAATGTAGTCACAAGGAGTTAATTTCAATGCAATGACACAAATTAAACTAATTTTACTTATGGACTGTCAATACATTTAACAAATAGGTCACAAACTATTCAATTCAGTAGTCACAGCTAACAGAAACATGTATCAATGTGAATAAAGCACATAAACGATCACATATAGTCACATTCATAGTACACAATGGTCACAAATCAGTATGTTAAGAACTCTAAATTCAAAAATAAAATAAAATGCATACTGTTAATGGTTAATAAGAAAGTACAAGTCATACATTGGGTGAAATACAACACACTGTTCATAACGGGAAATCTCATATTACGATTAAAAAAATATTTCATTCTGTTTGAAAACATCAATGTTTTCAAAATCATAAGCTTATGAGAACATGATTATACGCTTACCTTCGAAATCAAATCACGAAAGTTCAATTTTGGCTTTGGAAAAATTCTATTCCTCCACAAACGAGTTTCAACTTATCCAGAACAATAAATATCAGAAGTATGTCGACAAGATTGTGACTTTATTAATTGATTGTAGTTCGAAATCGAATATTAACGGTGAATTTTTCGTGATTGTGAAGAGTTTTTCAGAAGCTCGATGTGTAGAGAGAGAAAATCGCATTTGATTGTGAGAGGAGAGGGAGAAATTTCTTTTAAATATGATATAGTAACTTATTTGTAGGAGATAATTTAACAAAATATATTTGTGCCAAATTTAATGTATATTATATTATAATTATACATTTCATATTTTGATTTACCACCTTATTTATGAAAGTTTCTAGAGAGTTTATTTGTTTTGAAATGTGGTTTTATAGTGCAGTAATTATGTGTTGTTTTTCTTCGACCCAAAAAAATGCCTTCGAAATTGATTGAAGCAAATCTTCCACTCAAAGCGGCGTCGTGTGACACAAATCTGGAGCTTCAGAACTTGGGAGAAACCGTGTGTTAGAAAGAGAGACTTCTAGAGAGGGAAGAATGAGCGTGGCTTCAGCATCGTACCTGGCTCGACGAGCAGCACAGAAGGAGAGAGTGAGAATCCTCTACAGACGAGCTCTCAAGGACACTCTTAATTGGGCCGTTCATCGCCATCTCTTCTATCCCGATGTAATTTTTTCCTCTCCTCCATCTTAGGGTTTGTTACGTTAATTCGATCTTAACACATTTCATTCGACACACACACACACACACACACATATGTATTACATGTATTTATATGCCTTGTAGATTGATAGTAACAGAGGCCTTTGTATTTCTCCTTGTGTGTTTCAGGCCGATGCTCTGAGGGAGAAATTCGAAGCCAACAAAAACGTGGTTCGTTCTCTTTCCCATTCATTTTGTTGTTTTTTCTATTTCGAATTAAAAAAGTAAATATTTCGCAAATAAGATTTTGGCGGATACGAAAAATGGTGAACATTTGCGAAAACAACTACGTACTGGATACTAGGCCACGTGCTATTTAATTGGATAATTTATACTTGTTTCGCCAAATTAAATGGTTTTTCCTTTTTTGCTATGGTTTAAACTTTGATGTATTGACTTCCTATTTCTGGTTGTTGCTTTAATAAGTTAAGTAGATGATCATGATTTGTGGCTTGTAACTCTGGCACTTGTATGGGTGATTTTACATGGCAGTATCCTAGTTAGAACTTGATGTCGAAAAAATATATATAGAATAGGAATGGTGAATGGTATGCAGCAACGTATTTGGAGAGGTATTGAATAAATGTGGGAATGATAAGAATGCGAAATTACTCATCATTGTGGTTCAATTCCTATCCCACCCTGCATAATCAAATACCACTGAGTGGTTTGAAAATATTGCCATCGAGACAGAAAAGAATTGATACTTATCTAAGGGAAATTGTTTACCTGCCTCTGAATGCTTGATGATGTATCAATTCAATGAAATTCCTGATAGAAACGAAAGGCTGTAGCATATCTTGAAGAATCAGGATAGGTTGCCACAAATAATATTATATTTTAATTGCCTTGCTTATTATTGCGGGCTTTCAGGATGATATTGAGACCACTGATAGAATGATAGCTGCTGGCGCAGCAACCTACAATAAGTGGCGGCATCCTGATCCTTACATTGGTAAGTTGTATTGGAGCGTGTTGATCCTTACAATAAGCCGGATTTTATTCATGTGATGAAAACATCAAAAATTAAAATGACATGAACTGAAGAAGAAAACAGAACTTTTGTTGCATCTGTAAGATTTTTTCTTTCAAACTGAATATACTTTTCTACACTTCTATATACCCTTTTTAAAAATTCTCTGAATATATGATTTTACTTTATGAACCATGTCCTTGGGAAATTTTATGTAATACTATTAAACTCTCACTTTATTAAGTCCTCTTTCTGAAAAACTTATCTTTATGAATGATCTCCTATGAAATTTTATGTAATATTATTGTACTTTAGATCTGAAGATTTGGAATTGATACTTCCTATTAATTTTCTTCCCTCTTTGAACACTTGTTTGGTTTCATTTCTTGGTTTAAGTATATCTATGCATCGTAGGACAGGAATATGGATCCTCAAGTAGAGATGAAAGAGAGACAAAAAGGAAAATGGTGTAAAAACTATTATTAGCATTATTTAATGTGAAAAGAAAAGCTTTTAATTTTTTTCTAACTTTTAAGTTTCGATTATTAAAGCATTCTCAAACTTTACCTGCCTTGCAGCTTCAACTTTTACTTTTTCCTGTTTATACTTGCATCAATGTGGAGACAATATTGTGTGATGGATCTATAGTGTTTCATCGGTTTAACTAGGCTCGTTCTGCTCGAGGCTCACTTTCTTTTATGTGAACAGTTCCCTGGGCTCCTGGTGGCTCCAAGTTTTGCCGTAACCCAACTCCACCTGAGGGGGTAATTGATTGAAATTTTTTTGTCTACGATGCTTTTAGTAACTTTTTCTTAATACAAGCTTTGGGTAACTGGTTAGATATTGTTGTTTCCTGTACTTGGAATAACAGCCTAAATATTAAATTTGCTATTATGCATTGCTCCTCCCTGTTGCTATTTTATTTAGGGTGTGTTTGATAGATATTATTGAGGAATGAATGTATTTTAAATATATGATGGGAAATATGTGGTTAAAAAGTAAGAAAAGTTATTGATGTGATGAAAAATATTATTTTATTGAAGAATGTGTGATTGAAAATGAGTTTTGAAAGAATGTGTGTCAAACATGGGCTTAGAAAACCAATGATACCTGCCGTTCCTTTTCCCATCATATTTATGAATTGAGATTACTCCATTCCGTTTCTCTCATCTTATTTGATCAGTCACGAGGACGACTTAGATTTTGAATACCTATTCATAACAGATCTTAATTTGTGAGTTCCTACTTTTACATTCAGCTGGGCATGTTTATGGTTGAGATTTATGGACATGAACATATGCCTTTGGTCTAGTTATGTTTTGTTTCTGAGATATATGGGTATGCACTCATGCCTCTAGTTATGTTATGGGGGGCTTGGTGAGTGGTGGATGAGGGCTGGCGGGGTTGGAGAATTGAATGCAACTACTTCAATTTTCAACATCAATGTTGTAATGTCGAACCCCGTTAATATACCCGGTAAATCGTACACAGCCCCTTTTTTCATTAATTTCCCTATCTCCCAAGCAATTAAACAGAAATGTTAATAGTTCTTGCAAGTGTAAAATAGAAGTCTGATTGCTCTGCTCAGATGCGCATATCATTACTGTAATTTCATGTCTGAGAATTTATCTTCTCCTTGTTGGGATAATGTTCTCGCTCTATAAATATAAGTGCGGTGCAAATTTCTTTCCCTTTTTCTATCTGCTTGTCAAAATTCATGCAGTGAAGTCTCTTGGTCCTTGAGCTCGTGACATTGAAAGATGGTGTTGAGAGAGGGAAGATGGGAAGGGATATATTTTTCTCTTTCTTTGAAACTTCTATAATTTTCAAGAAGATACTTCCTTTCATGACATTGTTAATTGTCTTTCGTGCATTCCTCCAAGTCTAGTGCAAGTTGTGCTTTCGCTTGTATTTGGAGGGAATCAAATTGTTTTTGTACGGCGTTACTATTTTTCGTGTCTCCCATGAAATATGCTTGTAGAGCCATCTGGTTTATAGTAACTTTTTGTTGCTGGTGCAGATTGAGATAATATATGACTATGGTCGAGAAGACACTGCTTAAATTATGATGGTCTTTCATGGAAATAAATAAAGGTCAGTGTCATAGTTGGTCTTTATTATCGATATCTTTTCTGTTTTAAGAATTACATCAAATTTCGTGGAGTTAGCCTTATTCCATCTTTATAAGGCCGGTCGCAGAATCCTGTGTCTTGGGAATTGAATGGTTGAAAATTATTCATAAACACTGGTGGCATATGTGCTACTTGCGACTTCAACTGAGAGAAAAATATTTGTATTTGTAGATAACATTAATTTGTTTAATTGATGATTTAGAAATATCCGGAGGCTTTCCTCATCAACTGGCTGAGGGTCTGTTTACTGAAGTGTCCCCCTTTCCCTTTTAATATAATATGGTTATGTAGATCTTACAGTTATCAAATGTGCTGATAATTGATTACAGATGCAGATTTGAGAAGACAGTAACATCTGGGAGAACTTTCCGTTTAATCTTGTTTGTCTTTGTCGGTGTGGTGTCAAATGTAAACCTTCTGAACTGAAATCTTGCTCTCTATTTGGTTTGATTCACATAAACAATGTGTTTCTTGGTTGATCAAATTCAGAGTTTAATTGGGTTTTCAGGTTTGTCTATCAATGTTACTTTTCGATATTCTAACTAAATCGTGCATTGAATTCTTCAGAAGCATTACATTTTTTACTAACACACATTTTTACTAGGCATTTACCCTCTATCTTTTACTATCTGAAAAGTTGAATAGAATGCATATAGCATATGGATGTTAATTGCTAAGGGTGGATATATACCCTCTAAATTCTAGTTTGATTATGCCGCCGGTGTATTAGAAGTTGGGGTCTGTAGTCTATATTGGTGCAATAATTATATGCACAAGTATCCAACCACCAAAATTGAGGTGTCAAAATCTTAGTGAAATGAAAGCAATTTTTATTATTGTAATTTTTAAAATATGTAGCCCCTTTATGTAAATCGATGTATTTGTTATTTTTATTATTATTTCTTTTAAAAATCTGTAATTTTTATTTTTATTTCTTTTTAAAGCAAACTGTGTATTTTTTAGTATAAAAATTTATGATGTTTTTATGTAAAACAAATAATTTAACACATTATTTTTCAAAATTTGAAACAATAAATTTTCAATTTTTAGATTGTTAAAGAAACAAACCTCGTATAATAATTTGCTACATCCTGAAGAGTCTCAGAATTTCCTATAGAAGGACGGGGGAAATTAATACCAATCCTTTTTTACAAGAAAAAGAGAGAATAAATTGAAACGGAGAATTAATTTTTAGAAACTGTGAATTAGAGAAAATTTCAAGCGTAAGCAAGTATTGATAGAAAACCTTGAGAATTGGAAAGTAGGAATTTAATGGAATCAAAGTGGAGAGAATGATGGTGATAATAGCGGTGGCAATGTGTCGAGTTGGCTGATCTCGGAATGAGCCGAGCTCATGGCTCGTTTGGAATGAGCTCGGCTTGTTCCTTGAGGGCTAAGTTGAGCTTCGGCCTGCAAGCTTCCATTTTTTTTTTTCAGATAGAATCCTCCTCCTTTATCCGAGTTTCGAATCGACTACTTAAATTTTGAATAGGCGGAGTTAAAAATTGTATACGTGTATACGAACAATTTGTTACGTGTATAATTTTTTTTAAAAAAAATTTAAATTGTATTATAAAATAACAAATTTTATTAATATGGTTAAATTAAATATTATTTACTTGATGATATGCAATTTTGATATATTTATCTTGCAGTCAGAAATAAATGTCTTGCCAATCTCTCCTGCACATTAATGCTTCCAAAATATTTTCTTTTAGTCGATTCTTGACTTTGGATAGAACTCTCTTACCTTCACTTAAAACAGACTCAGAAGCTACGTTGCTAGCTGGAGGTCTTTTGCAATCACATAAACCACTAGATATCGTCGTTCTCATTTTCGTCGGAAGTCAATTACTTTTTCTGAACTTTTTTTAATTGATGCATTACTAAGCATATTATGATTAAAGTAATCAACTAATTCAACAGACAATACATTTTGGACTTCCGTCCGATATCTAATTACATGAGGCATACATACTACTACTACAAGAACCCATTACATCATATCTATACGTATTAATGCCTTCAAATAAATTTAATATTTCAATTTCAACTTCCTCAATATTAGCGGGAGGAGTATGTGTAGAAGGTGTCCAACTAATATTTGCACAAATTCGTTCTATATGTAATTCATACATTTTACATAAATTTAATATTTCAGTTTTATCTTCTTCAATATTAGCGGGATCACGCATTAGAACTTATTGGAGAGCATAGAAGACGACAAGAAATATCGAAAGAGATTCCACGATGTGAAGATCCAATCAAAATTCATAATTTGGGTGATGTCTACTCTATATAATTCATGTTTCTTCCCAATATCATGTTAGGCTAGATTCTTTTGTGTTAGAAGAACGACAAACATTGTAATATGAGTTTTTAATCTTTTTGTTTTACATATTTGACATTGAAAACACGTTTTTGAATTTTGAATGATTTACGTGATTATATTTTCTCTATAATTATTGTGTACATTAGTTGTTTGAATTTTGTGGCTTATTTTATACATTTCAAAGAATGAAAATATGCTCGACATAGTGTAAATTGTCATGGGATTCGATAGGTGATAAAAATATACCGCTATGCTTTATGTGAATTTTTTAGTATTTATAAAAATTCATGCACTCTTATATGTTCGCAGTCGTTATTAAAATATAGTCGAGTCATATATGAGAGTATATTTAACATTACTTGAAAGAAATTGTTGAATAAAATAGGAACACTGATTCTTCAAAATTCAATCATGTTGTCAAAGTGTAGAATTAAGGTTAAAAATGATTATTACATGAAGATTCGGGATCATAGTGCGCTTGTCATCCATTAAAACACATCAACTTGCATTTAGTATAATTGTATAAGTAGATTATTTTAGTTATAATTTTGTCACAATTATTATTGTTTCGATTAATATCGTGATAAATAAATGGAATTAAATCAATCTTTGTGTGATGATACTTGAATTCAAATTCACTTTATTACTTATTAGCGAACCGTACATACTTGCGATGGTTTTTAATTGAAAGATATTTTCGCGAACAAGTTTTTTGTTCTTATATTATTAATATTTTTTTCATTTTAGTCGTTTTTTTTTTCTTTTTCAAGATATAAAAAGATCAAGAGTAGTAGGATAATGAAGGTTGTGGTCGATTTCAACAAAATGCCCGTATGTGATTTCATCATCAAACAACAACAACAATAATAGCTCTATTCATTATGGCTTGGAATTGGTTCTCATTGGATATATAAAATCAAAACCAAGTCAGATGGATCTGCTGAAAGATATAAAGCCCATTTAGTTACTAAGAGGTATTCTCAAGAGTACGGTATTGATTACGAGGAGATTTTTGTACCTGTTGAAAAAATGATTTCTATCCGCATTTTTATTGTAGTTGCCTCTATTCGTCGATGGAGTATATCTCAAATTGATGTTAAAAATTCCTTCTTGAATGGAGATCTACAGGAAGAAGTCTATATGATTTTCCCTCCTGGTGTTTCTTATCAACCTGGTGAAGTTCAAAATTTTCGAAAAGCTCTCTATGGTCTCAAACAGACACCTCCTGCTTGTTTGGAAAAGTTTTCTACCGTGATTACTTCACTTGGTTTTCGTCCTAGACATCATGATTCGGCTTTATTTCACATATGTACAACTGCTGGACATATTTTACTCTCTTTATATGTTGATGATATGATTATTACTGGTAATGGTACTGATGGGATCGAGCACTAAAGTCAGAGTTAGCTTGTTATTTCGCAACGAAAGATTTGGGTTCACTCCGCTACTTTTTGGATATTGAAGTTGTATCTTCTCAGAAAGGTTATCTTCTTTCTCAGTCTAAATACATAGCTGATATATTTGAGTGTGTTCGTTTTACTGATAATAAAACTATTGATATACATCTAGAGCTTAATGCTCGGTATTCTTCTTCTGATGGTTCTCCATTATCAGATCCTAGCTTATATCGTACTATTATTGATAGCTTGGTTTATTTCACTATCACTCATCCAGATATTGCACATGTTGTTCATATAGTTAGACAGTTTGTTACCTCGGCCACTACAGTTCATTGGGTTGCTATTCTTCGCATTTTGAGTTATCTTCAGGGCACTCAATTTCAAAGCCTTTTACTTTCTTCTACTTCTTCATTAGAATTGCGAGCATATTCTGATTCTAATTGGGCTAGTGATCCTACAAATCATCGGTCTTCACTGGCTTATGTATATTTCTTGACGATTCTCTTATTTCTTGGAAAAGTAAAAAGCAAGATTGTTTCTAGATCTTCCACGTAAGCAGAGTATTGTATCATGGCTTTTACTACTTGTGAGATAGTTTGGTTACCTTGGTTGCTTACAAATATGGGTGTATTTATTCGTCGACCTACTCCATTGTATTATGTCAATAAAAGTGCAATTCAAATTGTGCGCAATAGTTTGGTACTATCACATTATCTTTTGTTCCTTCCACCATGCAGATTGTTGACTTATTTACAAAGTCACATTCTATTTCATGATTTTATTTTCTATTTTTCAAACTATCGATGCTTCTTGCAACAGTATCATGAGTTTGAGGGGAGATGTTAAGTATATCAGTTATATTTCAAGGTAGATTAATCATTTTATTTATCTCTTTGTAAGGCTTTTAAAACCTTTATTTTCTTGTATCTTCTATTAATTTATTAATCAAGAAACCCTAGCCTCCCTTTCACTTTCTCTCTATATTTTGTATTATTAATTTAGCAACGAGATCACATGTGAGAATATATTTAATATTATTCATAAAAGATTACTAGTCAAAATTGGTACATAGATCGTCAAGATTAAACGAATATTGTTGTTGTCTTGAATTGTTGTTGAAATGAATTAATAAAGAGAATTCGAAGTCCAAATAATTGTCATTTTGACTTTATAAACACTTTTTAGTTACTCATATCTTTAGTTTTAGACAATTAGTCATAAAATCAATCAACTACATTTTGCTATTCAATTAAAGTTAGTATTAAATATAACCTAATTACGTACTCAGTACATGTGAACGATAATTTACTAACTCTTTATTAATTGGCTAAGACACCATACACTTGCGTGATTTTAGCGAACACCTAACTATAATCGAACAACACAATTATAGATGAGACTAGTTGCATTTAGTAATTAAACCTAAGATTAACTACGTAACCTAACTTATCTAAATATAACTACGTAACCTTAACTTATCTACATAAATTAACAAAGTGGTGTGAAGCCTTTATGATTACTCAACTAATTGACACAACGCTAGAACCTTGAATTCTCTTATATTCCTTAATTTGACAATATTTCTTTGAACTTAGAAGATCAACGTTTCTATCTTATTTAATAATCTCTCCCGAGTAGGAGTAAACCTAGCCTCATATATGACCTGGTAATATACCTATCACGAATGCGAACATATAAAAATATATTAAATCACAAAAACATTCAATTGGATAATGCAAAACATAGAAAATTATTCCTAACATCTATGGGATCTTACAACTTGTGCTTTAATCCTATTCTTTCTCATGATGTCAATAAAAATCATACATCACTTCAAATAGTAGCCAGCTAATTTAAAAATATTAAACTTCTAACAATAATTCAAATCAAACAAATATTTAAGTGACAAAAATTGGACTTTAATTTGAAAATATCATAATACAATGTTCATTATTATCCTAGAATCCATACTACTAATCGAACATCACAATAATACAAAAACACAATTGCAATAGATACTAATATAACCCGGAATTGAAGGTTGAGAAGAGCAATGGAAAACGCTCTTGAATCTTAAATTCCTTCAATGGTTCTTAATTATCTCCTCGATATCTTCTTCTTCTTCAATTCCAAGGAAATATATATGAAAATATGTAGAATTAGTGTTTTGTATCAAAAGCTTCTTCAAATCTTTGCAAGAAATATGGAATTTTATCTCCAAGAGCCTCTTTTCTCCATTGAATATATGGAATATATGAACAAGAGCCCTTGCTTCTCTCTCTTGAATTGTAGATGAAAGTAACACAAGAATTGTGTGAGAATTCGTGCCCTAATGGCCTTCCAAAAAGAGGTCAAATCAAAAAAAGAAAGTGAATCTTTTTCTGCCAGACATATCTACAAATTGCATCATCCTTAGGGTTGCAATCGCACATGAAAGCTGTTGAAGCTGCGAGAACTATACTTCAAAGGACATTGTTATCGCATCACTCAAGGCTTGCGATCATAAGCCTCCAAATTTTAGCGATCTTCAAATTGATCCTTGAATTTCCGTTTTGCTTCTGCTCAAGTCTCGTCTTCATTGTATCTTTAGTTCTTCATTTTTAAATCTTCAAAATTTAATCCTCCACATTTCTCAATCATATGTAATTAATGTGATTCGGTGCAAGTTTTACGAGTTAAAAATTAGTCTCCAAACTTTCGAAATGATGGATTTAGCTCTTGAAACATGTGTATCCCCTTTGATTGCTCCATTTATGCTTCGAGTTGATTAATTACAATTCGATTGATCTTCAATGGGTCCAAATCAACTTCAATTTAAGCTCCAAAATGGCATTTTCACTCTAATTACATTCAACTCAAGGTTTTACCTATAACTAACATGATTTAACATAAATTAGGAAGATATTAGCACAATTCGCAATAAAAAATCAAGTTTAGAAGCCCAAATAAGTATACTTCATTAAAAGGTCCTAGTATATATGACATTTAATCTCGTTTTCATGTTCGGATGCACATTTCATAGTCTAATAATTTGATTGAAGTGTTGTAAGTTTTTGTAATGGTGGAAATCTGGCTGAAATATATCTGACTCCATTTCATATTTTTGTAATCGTCATATTTACTGGAATTGGTCTTAATTTGATATTAAATTGGAAAAGAAATATGTCACTCTATTAAATTGTTCAATTTATTTTATATTGTTCATGTTTGAGTTTCATTTTATAGAATATATTTTGTAAAAGTGAACGATGAACAAAGAAACAAAATGTGGGCATGGGAACACGAATCCAATTTATTTTGATGATATTGAAAAATATGAAAAGAAGACAATAGATTCAAGCACTAAACGGCAAACAATATTGGCGGACACAGAAGGGTGCATGGGGTCACCGACCCCCCCCCCCCCCCCCCCGCCAACTTTTGTAGTTTTTTTTTTTTTTTTTTTTGGTGTGGATAAAGTTATATTTTGTATGAATTAAAATATAGATTTAAATCAAAGTTAACAATTAATTTTAATAACATATTACATGCGAATCTCTACTTTTCAACTTTTATCAAAATTTAGTAAAAATCTGATTTTAATTACTACCAGACAGGGCAAAATCACAATGAATTTAAACATTTTCTCTTTTCTCACTCTCTAGCAACTCTATCACTCACCTTTTATCAAAATTTTAACTTTTCTAATTTTGCGAGATTTGTTTGCAATTTCTCCATAAATTAACACATCTAGAACAAATCTTCACTTCCCAATCAAAATTTCAACTAATTAGAACAAAATTTGCATTTTTTTGCTACCAATTTTCTCTAACGCTACTATAAAGTGATTACCATTACGACATCATCGATCTCGTTTGTCACTGGAATTTTGGCACTACCTCCACTCTTTGGACCTCCAAAAACAATCAATTTAAGTTATTTTTCCGTTGAAAACTTACCGATGATAAACGACAATAGCTTATAATTTTAAATTTTTATTTTCTTTGACCAAAATTTAAAGTTTTAATTACATTTATAATCAATTTTTATTCTGTCTGATTTATATTCAGGAGTGATTTTTGAATTTTGTACATTGAATTATATCAAATGGATTTGGAATGGGTTTGGAATGATTTATTTATTTTATATTGAATTATTTTTAGTATTTAGGATAGATCTGGAATGATTATGTTCTATTTGACTTATATTTGATTGTTTTATTTGATTATTTGTATCAATATATTATAAACTCTTTAAATGTAAATATGTATTTTCTTTTGATGAGTAAAATATTAATAAAATAAATGTTTGAAATCAAATGGATAAAAATGATGAGCAAAATATTAATAGAAGAATTTTTTTTAAACGTAAATTTGCCTTTTTCTCGGGTCAAGTATGAATTAATCAAAATCAAGAACAAAGTATTCAATTTAGATATGATTTGATTGTGCCTACTAATTCAAAATGTCTGTCTCCACCACTGATGAACAAAGAAACAAAATGCTAAGTGAGAAAACTTTGAACCGGTGGGTTACAAGTGCAGTAGACGGAAAGGCACAAAATAAATACTATAAAGAATGGTTAGATATACACGTGCACATTAAAAAATGCAAAAGTTTTTTTTTTTTTGCCCCACAGTCATAACGTAATGGTAAAGCATGAGAATTCTCTACGGAGTATTGAAGGTTTGAATCACCGCGGCAGTTGGAAGACAACATTTAAATTAGGGATGGCAAAAAGCTGTCGACTCGAGGGGATCGAGCTCGAGCTCGGCTCGGAAAAAGCCCGAGCTGGGCCCGGCTCGAGCTCGGTTGCACCGAGCTGAGGCTCGGGCCGAACCTCATTTTTTTTGGCGGGGCTTTGCTCGACTTGGCTCGGGCCCACAAAAGCTCGGCTCAAAAAAGTTCGAGTCGAGCCTCGAGTTTTTTTTTTTTTGTCTTGACTTATTGACATTGCTAAATATATTGGAAGCTTTAATATGTTTGAAGGACTGGGAATATGCGGAATTACGTCTTCAAGAATAAGTTGATAATAAGTTGACAGTATAATGGTTGAAGAGTTGCAGCAGATTCAAGCATAAGATATTGTAAGTTTTTAAATTGATTAGTTTCAAAAAATACGTAATTTCTGAATTTTTTTGTTTCAAGAAAAATTGTACACGAAAATTTTTATTCGTGTACAATTTTAACTCCGCACACGATAATTGTAGAAGGTCCCAACCCGCATAAGGAGGATGATTTTAACTTTTATAATTTATAACACATATATTTATAGTACAAATTTTAAATTTTTTAAGTAAAAAATGTAGATTTTACACACACACACAAATCGAGCTGGCTCGGCTCGGGTGGCCCGACCCGAGCCTCATTTTTTTGTCGGGTTTTGCTCGACTCGACTCCAAAAAAGCTCGGCCTAAAAAAGCTCAAACCGAGCCAGAGCTTTTTTTTTGGTTCGGGCTCGACTAGTTGACATAGCTAATTTAAATGCTGGAAGACAACATTATGTTGGAAGGCAGAGGTCTACACGGAGATGAACCGACCAATGTCCAACTCAAGTGTGTATAAGCTGTGACCGCATCCGGATTAACTCGGGTGGCGAACCAGGGGGGAAGGTCGCCACACTTCAAGATTAGTCAGGGCGAAACTTGGACAATTGAGTCATAAAAAAATGCAAAAAAACTTATTTTAAGTTACATTTTTTTGAAGGCTACGAAAAATATTATTATTACAATGGCAGACACTTACACGATTCAAAATCTTATTTACAAGAACATGATTGAAAATTTTCATTTCATGTGAGAAAAATTTTGAAAGTTATTTTCGACTTATGTTATTCCACTAATCCACTCATTTTCACTCACTTTTTTAATATTACTATAACTTTCAGAACATAAAAAACATTACCTTCTTTTTTTATCGTAGTAGCTATGGAGGTTAAGTCGAAAAAAATATGTTGAAGATTTGTCAATTTTGTTCACGTTAGTTTATATAATGGACCCTACGTTTAATTTAGACGGTACAAAATTTTGTGTGATGTATGCCCAAAGGGCCTGTAGGAATGTTTGATCTCCTGTACCATGGACTAGTCTGTTGTCACAAGAAGTCGAAGATAAAAATTTATTATTATTCAACTACGTTAGTTCTGGTAGAGTTAATCAATATTTCAGTACTTATTTTTCCTTACCCAAGGTACGAATAAAATTACAAGTGGAATATCGTTATAATTAACTTGGTATTTTGCTCAAGAGATGCTTAGTATTTAAATGTAGAAGAAAGAAAAACATTTAACATGCATAAGTTTTGGAGAACGAACGAGTGTCAATATCAAATTGTTTCTCTTATAGCACGTGATCTACTAACACATCCGATATTTACTGTAACATTGAAATTTGCTTTTAGTATAGATGACAATTCTGGCTGATTGAAGAATAAGACTCAAAGAAGATATACTAGAGAGTTTAGTGTATTTAAACGACTGAGAAGACACAATGTTCCGGATTCATGATAAAGTGAACAGATTAACAGCTAAAGACTTTCAAGATTTAAATTATCATAATTTGTAAGTATTGCTTGCTTAACTATTTTCTAATTTTGCACTTTCTAGAAGTAGAAAAATATATACGTAATAACTTATTTGTATACAATTTTAATTCTCGTACATTAAAAACAATCGATCCCAAACCTGAAAAAGGAGTAGTGTTTCAAAAAGTTCTTTAATAAGTGAGCGGCTCGTGGGACTGCTTGACTAGATCGTTGAGACTCAGGAGCTGCTGTTTGGATCTAGCGGGTGTTTTGGACATGAGTCACTTGGCTCGTCCCTAAAGTTGATCCGAGCTCTAGTGTTTTACGACCGAGTCGAGCAATTCATAATGTATAGAGAAGGCCACGTACGGGAGAAAAATGGGGTAAATCGCTCTTGAGCTCATGGGCTCGACTTGTCCTTGCTTGACCTAGTTTTGATATGAGCCATGGGTCAAGTCGAACCCATTTTTATCACTAGTCGACTCCTTCGAACTCATGGGTCGGCTCATTTTTTGGCTTATTTTATTAAATTTTTTTCAAAATTCGATTGATTAGGCTTATTTTGTTAATTTAAAGAAAAAAAACGAGCTTGCTCATTAGACCACACAAGTAAAAAGTCGAGCAGAGCCCGGAATTTGGACAAGTGGAGCTCATGCTGAGCACGTGTCGAGTGGAGAGAGTAGAGCCAACTCAACTTAGCCATTGTCAACTCTAGAACCAGATGATCAAATGATGATTTTGTTACAGCAAGCGTATCAAAATCAATTCAACGAAGCCATCATCATGAAGAACCTACTGCAAATCTCTAAGTAGGGAAGCCGCAGCACTGCTTAATGTTATTATGTGTTACGGGCCCGTGACAGGCCCACCACTTCACCTACCACGTGTCAGTAGATGTGGTCCATACCATGTCACGCATCATCCGAAGTGATTGCGCATAGGACGAACTGATTACACAAGCCGAAGTAATTATATCATGGGCGAACTGAACGTATGCCAACAAAGGAACTACTCATCTGCGATATGCTGCGGATGCAAAGGCCCGCACTCCACTTTCAAGACTCTGCGCCTGCCTCGCCCCCTCGCTTCACCCCTGCGAAAGATCTTTTCTAAAGAGATTTTTTCAAAGTCAAATCACTGACTGATGGGACGCGTGGCAGGATCCAAACGATCAATTCAACTACTCTTGTCAGGGACATTCAATGTCAGCCATCCTATGGAGGGACGGATTGACACCTAGACGGGACAGGCTCATAGGATCCAACAACACGTGTCACCACATCCAATGGCTCTCCTCTTCCATACGCCAGAAGAAGGATTGGAACCTGATTTTCTCCTACTACGTTATATATTCAAGTATCAATCTCTCCCCTTTCGACATTATCGCTTTATTATTACGTTGATCCAATCATTTCCCGGCCGGCGTTTCGCCTCCGATGAACCTATTCCGATCAAACTATAAACTAACTTGACCGTCGGAGTGCTTGCGGCCGCTCCCAACCCCTCCGGAAAAGGTCACGAGCTACTAACGACGTGCCACGTGTGCAGGGAGAATTGACGTGAAGATTTATCCTGCTCACCACGCGTCGAGCCATTTTTCGAGGTCAACATTATGTTTGGATGGAGCTTATGGCCTAAGACCCTACATTTTGTAAGCTATTATAAGTTAGGTTGAGGTCTAATACTAATAAGTTTAAGTTAGGCCATAAACTCCATTCAAACATGCGTAATGCTATTCTCAATTGCTGAATTGCAAGTGTAAAAATTTCGGGTACAAGTAGCCTTATATAGGCAGGAGGAAATAAAAAGAAATATTCAATATCTTGACTTAAAACTAGGGATTCTAATTGAACTTTTATTTATTTTAATTTTCGATTGATAACTAAATATAAATTTGTTAGAATTTATGCGCAATAATAAAGAAGTGAAAAGGCAAAAATCAACGTGAAGATTTAACGAGGTTCGACAATGTGCATCTACAAGGAGCGAAGCATAGATGCTTTTATTCAGTATGAAAAATAAGGTTACATCATCTATATATATACTAACCCTAGCCCGTACAAGAATTTAGGGCCCATACAAAATTTTAGGAAAAGTCCAAAAATACCCATGTATCGTACCGCGATGGCACCTATTAAGCGTCCCTAGGAAACATATAGTAAATTAAAGTTCGAGAGGCCGATGTTGTCCCTCCGCTTCGACATCGATATATTTCTTCCAATAAACATATGTTATAATCTATACGAACCACATACACAACAAAATTTAATTCAAATTGATTGCTAGATTTTAACATATGTTGTAAGAGCATCTCCAATAGACTCTCTATTTTTAAAGAGCATATTCTATCATTTGGAGAGTATTTATAAATTTAGAGAGTTAAAATTTTGAAATACTCCAACAAGCTCTAAATATTTAACACTTAATTTTATTACTCCAAAAAAATATTTATTATTTATGTTTATCTTTTATTTTAACTAGCGTTTCTTTAGATTATTTTATTGCTTTCCTATATTGAAAATTGAAACACTTTGAATGCATTTAATTATAGAGAGTGGGTTTGGCTCTTCAAATTTGGAGAGTCAAACTCACTCTCTAAATTAAGATGTTAATTTAAAAAGTTTTTTAGAGCATGATTTTAAATATTGTCTTTTAAAATAGAGAGTATATCATATTTAAAGAGTTTCTTGAAAATGCTGTAATATCATTATAATATCCATGTCAAATAAAAAGTCAACACGAATCCACTTGATAATCTAGTTGAGATATACCCATGCCTAGTGATGGCAATCGAGCCGAACAACTCGTAAAAAAGAGCCACGAGCTGCTCAGGCTCGTCTCAAAAAGACGACCCCCAAGCACGTTTTTGACGAGCGGCTCGTCCAAAAATTTTTTTTTCCTCGAAGGTCTAAAAAAAAAAAATAGGCGAGCTCCCGAGCCAAGCCGAGCCGAAGCTCGACTCGTTACAAACGAGCACGAGCCGAACTCTTGCTTATATGGGCCGAGCCAAGTCGATTGCCATCACTACCCATGCCTTGTTTTAGGTAATTGCTAATATGAACAATTGCGCATATTTGAGAAGTATTTAAAATAGGTTTAAATTAAAAATAGATAAATATAAGTTGTGAATAATTGGATGTTCCATTCAATGTGTAAATAAAAAGTAAATGTGACCAAAAATAATTAGAATTTAAGCTCGTCACAAACAATCAAGTAAAATGAAATAAAATTTACTTTAAAATCAAGTTTAGTAATACTCGTTCACCAAGATTGGCTAAAATTTGGAAAACTAAGGATCCGTTTGTTGAGATTTTTGAAAAATTTAAAACTGCTTATAAAATTAAGAAATTACTTTGATACATGTAATAATTTTTTTAATAATAAGCAGAAGTAGATACTATTCGAAATAGATTCTAACAATGATTAAACCATTGAATTGCCATATAAAGAGGCATGTCATCACATAGAAGTATTGAAGTTGATATTAAAATATCAATTTTGTAGTTAAGAGGAATGGTTCAAAATCTTACCTATGTTAATTTTATTGTTCATATTTAAACTATTTGAAAGTTTACACTAAACAAGCAGAATGGCAATTCCTTCAAGAATACTACTATTAGAATGCAAGTCCTTTTTAACTTTAAACGAATCAAATTGTTCATTTAAACCCTTAACATTAACATCATATGAATTATTAAAGCATTTTTGGTAAGTATTTGTAAACGTATATATTATAAATAAATAAAATTCTGCTGCAAATAAATTAAAAATATTTACTGCTTTCTCAAAATATATTGATAAAAAGTGACTTGGCCATATAAACATGAACCAAACATAGGCTTAGGAAATTTAAAGGTCAAGTTAAAAAAAGTCCAAATCTCTATATGTTTATATAACCTATATAACGAGACTAAGAAATTCGAAAAAAAATATCTTTCTTTACAATGTTATCTGTTTCGCGTGGAAATCGCTAACAATTAAAAGAAGGTTCAGACGATTGTATAAGGAACAAACCTCTCGAAATAAGGTCCCAACGAGGGATGCTTTATTTATGAAGATTACAATTTGCAAGAAGTAAAACGCCTCCAAAGGGCACAAGCACACAAAGTAATTGAAAGTTGACAGGAAGAACTTAAAAGAAATGAAATTACATAATTCTCTATTTGAGAGTGATTGATTCGGGGTCCTTCCTTCTATGTCTTCTTTTCTCTTTTATGCTCATTTGACAGTTTTTCTTGTAAAACTGTTTGGAAACTATTTGTCGCCCTATAACTACCCACTTTCTTCATAATAGTTGACATATCAAGGAACCACCGTTTTTTAACTGCTACCATTATTCCCCCCTTTTAACTGCTTGCAACCGAGATTCTTGGATCGTAGAGTGTGATAAGATTGCCTATTAACGGTTTCAATAATTGCTGCTTTAAATAACAACAAGACACTATATTCGCTCAGATCTTGGGCGTCTCGAAGACTTGGGCGAGAATGAGACCACCGCTCTGAGCGACAATAAGGCACTTCATTCGCTCAGATCATGGGCGTCCTGCAGGCTTGGACGATGATGGGCCTCTACTATATTTTACATGGTCTCATATGGGCCTATCCCTCGAATTTTCTAACTTGACTTAATTTCTTGGATCATTTAATTGGGCTTCATTTTTGTATGTCAACAATTACCTCTCAATATGGCAAAATTAATATCAATTATTAATTTTATACCATATTCCTCTTTTATATTTTCCGTGATGCTTGAAATCCCAAAAAGGCGGGAACTCCCAATCATTATTTTTGTTTGGTGGTGACCCTCTACGTCCTGAAAAGTGCAATATCATGCAACTCCTATAAACCAAAGAACACGCCACTTTATCGCACCATTATATCCACGTCTTGCATCGCCATCTATAAAGACCACTGTTCATCTTCTTACTTCTCTACTATGCTTCTCAAAAAACCCTCACGAAGACTTCAATTTGTGGTAAATGGCGACTTTACAGAGTTCTTCTGACAACTCCCTTAATTTCGAAGATTTCCAAGAACTTCTCACCAAACCGTATATAACCTCAAATGCCCTTTCACCAGTCAATCCTAATCTCAACAAGTTTTATCTAGGCCCATCATTTAATGACGCTGATCCTATGAGACAAGCTTCAACGGGCCAATTGTTCCCTGCACTCAAGACCCTCATTTTCTGAATCCCTTTTCACTAAAGCCAATCCGTGAAAGTGGTATTCGTACTTGGTCCAAAACTGATACTAATTTTCTTCTTTGGCATGCACGTATGACAAATCATAGTCTTACTAAGGCGATTTTTTATCGTGCTAGGATTTCAGATTTATTAGAAATTGCTCTCCGTCCCCCAATCTATGACCATGTGCTTTTCCCCATCGCTTTGAGTTTTTGGTCTTCTGAGTACAATACTTTTATCTTCCTACTTGGCCTAATGTCCATTACTTTGAGGGACGTTGGAGCCTTAGTTAATCTTCCGCCCTGGGTGATACCATTTTTCCCGGCATTTTTGTTACTGCTACTACCCCAAAATTTGACAAGAAACTTACTAATTCCTATTCGGGCATGCAAGAACTTTATAATAATTCTAGTGTTGAACCTTCCCACATTGAGCGTATTGCCTTTTTTCAGGTTTGGCTTTGTAAATACATTTTTTGTGTACCCAGCATGAAACCTTCTATGAGTTATTTTCCCATAGCGCATGAATTAGCGCGTGGTAGGTCTTTAAATCTCTGTTCATTATTTTTAGCTGCCTTTTATAGAGGAATTGTGCATCTCCTACTGGCAGTGGGCTTCTTTGGCTCGCTCAATTGTGGTTGAGAGCATATTTTCCACAACTTGGTGCTCCACCGTCTCCTCCTCGATCGGTCAGTTGCTATGGGCTATTCATCCATCAATTGAGCCTTGTTAATATGTCCAATAGGGACGTTTTTACATTCTTTTATAATTTGAATTCAAACCCTTCCGTTTTTCCTTTCTCTGCTCACCAAGTTCCCATTTATGTGCAACCTCCTTCTACCATGACTGATGTGAGCACCTTTTTACCCATTTGGGCTCAATTTTTAACTGGGAAAGAATTGTTCCATGACATTCTAACTGAACAAATGCCAAGGTAGGGGTCGAGATATATGCTCCCCAATTTGTTGCCCGTCAGCTTGGTTTTGGTCAAACGTGGCATGTTCCTCCCTGTTTCTCCAAGAGCTTGACAAAGCGTTTTCATACCATAAATAAAACAGAGGCACGGGCCATTGATGCCCGTAATACTCTTTTGACAAATGGTTTCTCCTTGGCCCCTTTCAACCCCATTCTTGTCATTCATCCTCTTTTTGGACAACTCTAGCCGTCTATGAAACGTAGGCTATTCACAACTGACGTTAACCGTGCCTTCCACCTGCTGGAGTGGCCAGAGACATCCTCCACTTCTCCTATTCCTGCCATTCCTGTATCTGTTAGGAATCCCAATTTCCCTTCGAAATCGTCCTATGCTCATGTTAAACTTTCTGCTCTTCCATCTAGTTTTCCACCTACTCAAGCTAGTACAGCTAAAAGTGTTTCTAGCCACAAACGGCTAGCCTTAGCTCCGCCAATTTTGCCCGATGATGGTAATGATGCCACTCTCATCGTCAAGAGAAAGGTATTTAAGCTTGTTTATTCATAAAAAAAAATCCTCCATATATTAATGCTTTACCTGAATGTTTTCAGAAAAGCTCAACTTCTCTTTCCAAGGCTCTGACTTTAGCAGCCCCTGCTCCACCGCTTTCTATCAAAGATGCTTCATCCAAGTCGTCTGATGAAGGGGCTTTGCCTAAGGAGGAGGCCATAGTCCCAGAGTCTTCAATTGAGCAGCCAACTGGAGAACTGCCACCTTCTCAGGGCGTTGACCCTCCACGTGTTAAACTGGAAGGTAATACATATTTTATGGTCTTTTCCCTTGCTTGTGTTATTGACCTTTAACTCATTGTCACTTGAATCTTGCAGGGATTCCCATGGACTTGCCCGTTGTGGCAGAGCCTGCTCCTTCAAACAAGGAGAAGTCTCCACAAGTGGCTAGGTCAACCATTGATGTGTCCCAACTTTCCAAAGCTACTGACGAGGTAGCCTTTGTTTTATCTTTCATCTTCACTTCGTTTACTGTAATGAAAATGCTAAATGTTTGCATTTTTCTTTACATCTTCACTTCGTTTACTGTAATGAAAATGCTAGATGTTTGCATTTTTCTTTACAAGACACTGATGCCATCTTGCACTCTATTCAAGACTTATTAACTTTTTGGGAACAAGTAAAGACATCTCGTCCCTCTTCAGCTAGTCATCCTTCTACTTCATCTGCTGCATTTTCGGAAGAAAATATGAACGTTCTCAAGCAATCAGTGCTTGAAAACGTTTCCTTCATAAATATAGATATCAACAAGGCCAGTACTGCTANAAATATGAACGTTCTCAAGCAATCAGTGCTTGAAAACGTTTCCTTCATAAATATAGATATCAACAAGGCCAGTACTGCTAGCCAAAGAGATAAATTTGAGCTTTTAAGTGCAAAAATGGCTCAAGCACTTGAGCTTCCTTCACTTAAAATTTGATCTGACTTTAAGCTGACGTTGAAGATTATCCACTCAGAGATAAGGTCTTTGCTAGCCAGGAATGTCGAGTTAAAAACCAAGAGGACTCAGTATATTCGTGTTGTAAATGAAAAGAAGTCTTTGCTTCAAGAGATTGAGAAAGCCAAGATCAATCTAAAAGAAGTCTTTGCTTCATCTCGCTTTCTATCTTTGCAAACTTTCTCATCATTCTGGGTGGGATAGTATTTATGGCTACTTTATTGTCAATGAGCACTTTTGCCACCGGTATACCATTGACTAAGGCTTTCACGTACAATGGCTTCAAGTGCTTGGTTAACTTCATAGTTTGTCTCTTAAAGATGACATTTTCAGCTGCATCTATTTACACTTCTTGTTTATCCTCCGTTGAATTATTTCCTTATGACAAATCCATGTGCAATATTTCACATTGAGTTTCT
>CAIGRN010198820.1:42322-92358 GCA_903798345.1 Fraxinus anomala | reverse complement strand
TGGCTTAGTGGAAGTAGGTAGCATGGTTGTTGATAGAAAGTTTTTTTTTTTTTTGTATCAAATCATGGCTATATATTCAACCGTGTAAAAACCATTGAAAGGTGATGAAAATTCTCTGTTTTTCTTTTCCTCTTATTTGTTCAAATATCCTTCAAATTTAATTATATTGTACAAGGCAATACCCTCACTCCAATAATTGATCTAATAGACTTCACTCAATTAACCACTCACTTGCATCACACTTTTCTCTCTCTAATTCTATCAATCTCTTAGTTATAGTGATCAAACTCTTAGTATGGTGATGCAATTTACAATTCATTGTCTTTCTGGCGCTTTTCTTTGGAGGCTCAAAGGGTGAACTGAATCATATATAGCTTCGATTGCTCTCCTCTGTTCGTTACACGTGCTGTCGTCTTCATATACTCCATCCAAAATCTTCTTTGTCACATTATTTGCATGTAGCATAAAGTGTCAATTCTTTCTTTCTGCTATATTATTTTGTTTTGGCGTGTTTGGACATATCGATTGATGATGTATCTCATGTTCTCGTAGATATTGGGTGAATTCTTCAGATGTATATATCTCTCCAACTATCCGTGCATAAACATCGAATTTTATTTTTGACTTATCCTTCTACTTTTTCTTTAAAATCTTTAAACTTAATAAAAACGTCTAGTACAGTCGACCCATAACTGGAGTGGTAGTAGCATAAAAAAGCTAGATTGTGGGCTATTTTATTCCAATTTCCGAGAACAAAAAAACCGCATCCAACTTTTCTAAACAGCTACAATGTCAAGGAGAAAGGAAACAAAAGATCTTAGCTGTTGAACATCTATGCGGGTGCATCAAATTAAGCTACATCTGCATTCTCTAGCCAAGATGAGGCCCTCTCGTAGAGCAACCGCCTCAGTTTCCTTGGGTGAAAAAAGGTTTCTCTACTTGTTTCTCATCAAAGTCTGCAATAAACACAACCACGTGGTCCGAGTTACCCTACCAATACTAATAAATCCATCAGCCGTTCGAATAGCTGTATCCATGTTTAATTTTAGGCAAGTTGGTATTTTTCTCAAGCATGCGAGCTCCTGCTGGTGCTATTTTTGGGCATTGATATGACATGATCAAACAGTATAACATGTTAAGGCCCTGTTTGAGCCCCATTTTCGGATGGAGAATATGTGGTTAAAAAATAGGAAAAAGTTCTGAATGTATGTATAAAATTATTTTACAAAAGAATGTACAGTGAAAATGAGTTTTGAAAAAAGATGAATTTTGGGAAAAATGGAGCTCAAACATAGGCTGAGAGTAATTAGAAGCTTGATACTTCGATGTACTCCCACTTGATAAGATCAGGTAATTGGTCACATGGATAAAGTGTGACACCCACCGGGCAATAGATTGCACAGCTGATATGTGAATTTTCACATACACATTGTTTAATCAAACCTACAAATAACCAGGGCAAAGTTGGAGATTGTAACAAGAACTATAATATATGAAGAAACTTAGCTCCAAAGCACATTACAAAGTCACTTTCCTTAAGGCGATATTTTCCACCACCATCCTGGTGATGCACATAGAAAAATCAAATACGCCTCCAGGATAAAATGAAAACCGAATGAGCTGTTTGTGTTGTGCACTAATGAAAACACCTCGAACACTAAGGAGAGATGAAGGGTGTTTGATGGGGATTATTGAGGAAAGAATGTATTTTAAATAGTGTTATGATAGAAAATATGTGGTTAAAAAAAGGAAAAGTTATGGATGTGATGGAAAATATTATTTTATTAAAGAATGTGTGGTTGTAAATGAGTTGTGAAAGAATGTATTTTGAAAGAATGTGTGTGAAACAAGGGCGAAGCCATACAGTTTTTTATTTTATCTTTTTGGAATAATAAAATACAAACTCGCTTTTGTGAAAAATGGAGATAAAATATATGCAAACAATCTATCAGGAAGAAGGAATGAGGAGAATATCAATATCATATATTTCATCATGTTTTTAATCAAAGAAAACTTAAATCTATATATAGATTCTTGTCAAACCTTTGCTAATAAGTTGCAACCATTAATAAGTGTCTCTTAGATTTGAAATACATTTAAAATTTGAAAAAGTTCAAATTAGAATAGCCGAATTCAGTTATTGGATGAAAATGCACCATTAATTGGAGACGCTTGGTGGCACGGGTGCGCTGCCAGGCAGTCTGCTAGCTAGCGTGGGTGCACTAGAAGGTTTCCTGAGCAAGCTGGCCAGATGCTGGCCAATTTCTTCGTGTCTCACCTTTTTGGTTCATAAATCCATGGGTCTGGACTTATATTTCCATCTTTAATTTAATATCCAATGTCTTCTAAAAATTCTCTCCAACAATCTTCCATCATTTTCAAAATGAATTAATTTTCGAAACACTCTTGTATAGACTTCACAAAACTTATACATAAATGAATGCCTTTTTTGGTCTTGAACCTCCACCTAGTAAAAATGCTTCAACTGCTAACCAAGGTGACATAGTAGAAAACCTTTTGAACTAGTGACCGTATATGGATAATGATCGCAAAAATTCTGCAAGTGCACACTATCGTAGTCAAGCAATAGAGAGTAAATTATCCTTTCAAGATGTTTCGCTATTTTCTTATAATTTCACTTAACATTCTCCTCCTTGTAAGAATAATAACACTTCACGTCTCTTCTAGAACAAGACTGAAAACTATCATTCTTATATCATATTTCCTCGCGATTCAACTATCCCATATGTCTTATCTCAAGCTTTGTCACGCATTATCTTAGTTTCCAGTTTCAGTTCTTATGTTGCAAACACCGTGCCAAACACCCCTTTCAGTTTGAGGGAAGAAGTTAATATTGATGAGGCTACTGGGAGTTCAGACCAATAAGACTATTGAATTGAGTACGACGAGGAAGGGTAGATCTAGAAGAGGAAATCTGATAGAATTATGACGTGTTGACTTAAACTGATTCTCCACTCCTAGATCAAGCTAGTGGTGTTATTTGTGTTTATTCCTTCGCAAATTTTGCAATAGAATGCACACCATAAGGGTGCAAGTTTCCTGTTTTTGTAAAATAAAGACTAAAAATCACACTGCTCAGTATCTATTGAAATGAGCTCCAAAAAATCCCAACTTGAAAGTTCTCATGCATACTGTTATGTCTATCTTCTTTAATCCTATTAGTTGGTATTATAAGCTCTCCAAATAAATGAATAAGAGCTTTAAGTTTTAAAAGAAAGGAAAGTAACAAAGCTATGTGGCTATAGAAATCATTATGCCTTGAAAACAAGATGAAATACACATACAGAAGGAAATGAAGTTAACTATTGTGACCACTTCTAGCTACTCATGGGTACTCAAGTTTTTCTATTATTAGTTTATACCTTAAACAAATATCAAACACACGCACGTAAGTACAATGCAATCTTCCATCTCTATATTTTTCGCAGTTTTATGTGAACCCCTCTTTGGGGTTGAAGAGTCACCACAAATGAGGGAGCATGAGTGTAAGATGGAGAAAGCTCAAAAGAAAAGCGTTGAAGGATCATAACCAGGGCAATTTTCGCTTCCATAAGTGAGAAATTGTTTCCAATGCATATCCGGGGACCCCAACTGAAAGGGAAAAAAGAGAGCTGATTATTCGTCGCCTTTGCGATTCCTTGAGAAAATCTCTCTGGCTTGAATTCTTTTACATCTTCCCCCCATAGTTGTTGATCGTGATGAACTAAGATTATTGGCAACAAAAGTAGCAATCCAGGAGGAAGGGTCATTTCTCCTAGTTTTGTCTCTTCATTTATAGTTCTTGTAAATAGGATGGCAGGTGGATATAATCTCAGAACCTCGTACAAAATCATCGTTACCTGCAAAATTGATGGTTTAAAGGCTATGGATTTATCCAAGTACTATATAGTTATTTCTTATACCTTGAAAAGAGAATCAAATATGTGTTTTTTGTCTTTTATTTATATTTTATCTCCAACGTCAAAATTCTTTTTAAAGATTCGCATTTAATTTTTATGAATGGCTGATGGTAAAACCTAAAAGCATGACTTATGTCCACTCGCATATCTGACACGTGTATAACTGAAACAAATCATCCTTTTTCAATAGATAACTCAAGTATTAAAGAAGTAAGAAGTTTCTTACATTTCAAACAAGTTATTGATAAGGTGGTTGAACATCATCAGTTCAAGAGTACATAACCTTAATGTAAAAATGAAATGTGGCATGCAAGTGAAGTGGTTTAACTTAAGCTTATCCACTGTTTTCTAAATATGCACTCTAAAACTATCCACAAATTTGAAGATAATTTCATTTCCAAATATTTTCCCTCTTTCTTGTGGTTAATAATTGGACTAGGAAAAAGAGATATATATGTACAAGAAACCAAGAATGCAGATTGAACATATAATTAATACTTACGGTTTTTAGACGATTTAGGCCATCAAAATCTGGTACATTATTTCCAAAAACTTGCAAAATCTCTTCTCTTGCACAAACTTGCCAATTCGGGTGCATGCTTAATAGAAGCATTGTCCATGACAGCAAATTTGATGTGCTTTCTTGCCCAGCAAAGTAGAATACTTTACATTCCTCAATCACTTCATCAATGCTCATTCCTAAATTGTTATTTCCCTGTTCTCTAATTTCTTTGAGATTTGATTTCAACAGAATGCCTAATAAATCATTATCTGCACTATCTATTCCTGCTTTCATGGCTTCCAGTTTTTCGTTTATGATATTCTTTAGAAGACTGCACAGCTGATTGTTAATCTCTTTCATTCTTCTGTTTCTCTTTGTTGGCAAAAACCTGTATATATTATATAAAGAGGTTTGAAAAACAAGGATAAAGAAATGTTTTGGTTCCAACATTGATGAAGTCATAAGAACAAGTGTGCTTGATTTATGTATTTAAAACCTCGTTCGACATTGATTTTTTCAAGGAAAATTAAATTTCTTTAAAATGTATGGTTAAAAAGTGGAAACAGGTTGTGGGTCGATATAACAACTTGTGGTTGAAAATAATTTTAGGGAAAGCGATTTTATAAAAATCTTTGACAAACAAGCCTCAAGTATGTCAAAATATGCCGTGTGCAAGAGTGTCAAAATGTGCGAGACTGTAGGACAATGCAAAAGATTACTTCCCATTTACAAAAAGTTTACCTCCATCCTGGCATATATACAGATTGCAAAACTTGCCAAGTAAGTTCTGCTTGTTCTTTTTGAAGTAGGAAAATCATCTTTCCTCGTGCATAACTACTACCAAATGCCGTTCTCGATATGACATCGCTGGTTAAATCCGCTAAATAGGGCTGCACATCAATCTCAATTGTAATCTTTTCTGAAGCCATCATCTCCCACTTGTTAATCATCTCAACACAACTTGTATGCATAGCAGGAATCATATGCTGTGAAAAACAAAGTCAAAAGTATATTTTTTGGAACTTCATTGTGATCAGAGAGATTGTTGATTTTTTTTCTTCAAGTTACAGTTTACCTTCAATTTCTCCATGTAGAAAGCAGGATTGATAATTTTTCTGTGCTTAGCCCACTTCTCATCTTCATAGCCAGGCAATCCACATACCAAAAAATTAACCAGTGGATTTGGGGTTGGCTTTTTGAAGGTAGTGTTGTTGATCAAGACTTCTTTTTAATCAAGTCCAAGGTACTATATTTTCCTAGGAGTTGGACCAATCCATGAGAAAGAATTCTTACCTGCACGATGGGGCTATTATCAGTGTCTTTGCACGTATATGTAATATAAGCTTATCTCGAACAATGGATTTGGAACTGCTTCACGGATAGTCATACTTTTATCAAATTGCAATGGTGCATAAACTTCACGGAAAAAAAAAAAAAAAAATGTTTGCTGGTGCATAAATTTTTCCAATGGAAACAAACCTGCCAACAATTTCAAATGCAATTATTAACAGTTACATGCTAAGTCCATGTTTGGTACCGATTAAAATCTAGATTTTAATCTAAGTCAACAATTAATTTTTACCACATATTTCATGGGCCCCATAACTTTTCAATCACACATTTCATCCACTTTTATCAAAATCTGTTAAAAATCTAATTTTATTTCCACCAAACTGGGGCTTATTTAAATTATGCTAAAAGATGATTGACAATTAGCTTATTATAACATTTCTTTTAGAATCATACTACATGTACAATTTAATTTGATAATATTGATTGACAACTAACACTGGATAACATCATATTGATCCATTTCAAAAATTATTTTTTAAATCAATGGCCCGAATTTTGACAACACCAACATTGTCAACCATTATTATCAAGTATGATTATACAAATAGTATAATTGTTTCTTTTAATACAATGACGTATCTATATGTTTGATTTGAAAGAAAATAGCTTTCAATTTCAAAATGGGAAAATCCCTTTGTACATAAGTAGGGGTTCACATAATCCCTACACCTTCTCACATGAGCTCAATAAAAATGTAAAAAAAATTACCCGCCCCCATGTGTGTGTTGTCCCCTGCACATGCAATCTCTTTGCGCAGAAGTAGGGGTTTTACACTCTCTCACGTGAGTTGTGGGACTTATCTCAATAAAAAAGTAAAAAAGTAGCCACCCGAGACCCATCTCAATAAAAAAGTAAAAAATTACCGACCCGCCCCTCATGTGTGAGTTGTCCCCACCCTGCACATGCAACATTTTCCTTTCAGAATACATTAGCTAGGACACCCTAGCAATACCTATTGAATGAAAATAAGTTTTCCCAACTCCTAGGTTGTCTTTTCCTTTGGTTAAAAAACCGAGACAATTACAGCATTAAAAACGTAGGATGGACCCGATCATAAGCATATATATAGTGGAGAACAATGACCGGTCATTGGCATGTTTGTGATAACTTATCTTAAAAATAAGTTTTAAATGTGTAGCTTATGTTAACTTATTTTGAATATAAGTATGTTGATATTAGGAAAAAAAAAAAAAAGTCATACATTTGTTACTTATCTTTAATGTAAATCACTCCAAACATGATCCATTCATTTAAAATTCGAATTAAAATTATAAAAAATTGAATCGCAAATATTAACGTTGACCACAGTTGTGAAATTTTGTATTGTACTAGATGCGCGTAAAGTCAAATTAACATAACAACTTTAGTGCAAGTTACTTATTCAAAAGTAACTCATACTATACTATTAAAATAAATAAATTTATTTTTAGTAACATGTAAGAGAAAAATAAAATAACGTATACTTACTTTTAAGCTTAACATAGGTGAACCAAGAAAGTAACGTACCATACTTGTTGATAATGTGATGGTGGAATGGGAGGGCGCGAGGAATGATATCATCCGATACTTTGATAGGTTTAGAATTTGCTTGTTTGAACATGGCTTCCATCTCCTTGCTGTCCCCATAAATCAGACGGTAAGGATTTCCACTGAAGCCTTGCGCCCTAAGGTATTTTTCTATCTTTCTTGGTCTAAACCATAACCAATTCCCTATTCTCCATGCCAATTTCAGAGATATTGAAATCAGGAAGAGAAAGATTAACATTGCAATATTCATACTTACTTTCTAGAGAGAAGAAAGAGATGTTGTCACTGATAAACAGGCACAAGGAGGTGGAGACTAGCTAGAGATCAATTTATAACAATGATAATGGCATATTCTGAGGGTAGTTTTAACCAAGTAGCTGTTGAGTTTTTACCAATCAGATGTGGATCTACTTTGTCATTCTGGGATTCATGTTCCCATATGGACCACTTGATTAGTAAATTGAAGTTCTTTAATCAAACGTGCATAATTAACGAGAGAGAACCAAAATTTTAATGCAACCATAAAGAGAGATGTCCTCTAGCTAGGTTTCTAGCTGGAAAATTGAGGAGGAAATATAAGTAATAAGAGGAGAACATATTGTTTATATTTGTTAATTAAGAGGAAAGTTTACAAATCAAGCCGATTCAAGTCGAGTGTTATTGTTTATTATTTTTTCGTCTGTCCAAGGAAAAATGCTAGCGATATAATAGGAAAAAGTATTTCATTCATGTATCTAATAAGTTCCGAACTTTGACCTTGAAAACAAGAAAATTTTAAGGGAACAAACTGATAGAATTTTGTTAAGAATTATATTGATTCCGTGATTAAATCCTTGCATATTTATTGTAATCTCTCAAGATAAATGCAAGGAAACGGCGCATAGTGATAAACCATATAACGCAACAAAAATTCTTAAACCTATTTGTATTAATCCTTATAAGTTAATGAATGCATAGTGATATAGAAGTCTGATATATATTCTGATCCGAACTTGATTTAATTGCTTATTTTTTAGGCTGATTATGATTATCTGATAGATTATAAACTCAATTTGCTTTTGCATTTGCATGTGTAGGAGCTTTATGGCTATGTTTGTGAGAGAGAATTGCAGTGAGTTAGTGATAATACAGTTCACTGAAGGCTTAACTAGTTGACTTAGAGACATGTTTGGGTCGATTTTCTACATATACATTATTACAAGAGGGATTATTTCACCATAAATCTGCTGGTTGTGAGGCAAGTGACATGATGAGTACAAAGACAATAATTAATATATAATCCATCGACTTTTACACAAATCTGCATCTAGCTTTCATGATACAGAGCGTTAATGCAGACTACTCTTAAGCTGTCCTACTCAATTAACACACACAAGCACACTAGAGTAAAATATACATACGCGCACACAGAAAATCTTGTCACAATGTAAGTCAAGCAAAGCATGAAAATGCACTGTTTGTTTCTTGAAGTTTGAAGGTGACTTTCTTTTTGCAAGACACTGCGAGGTTGAGAATTTTATTGATGAAGAAACCCGAAAATTCAAATTTAGGAGGGGACTAGATCTGAAATCGGAGGAAACTTTCAACATTAACCAATCAAAAAGGAATAGGAGCTAAAGGTTCTATATCAGTGGATGGTGCACTTCAATTTTTAACTCAGCTAATGTGTTTGGTTTCTATCATATGCTCCATTTTGAATAACATACAGGAAAGCTTTGTGATATATTTTTCCTTCCACAAAAACAGGCATCAGATTGCACGCATATCGTTACATTTGAATCTAGAACAGAAATCCGACAAGAAAAACGAACAGAAAAAAAGGAATCAAAGGAACAAAAGGCACACAGCTCATGATCATGATTATATTCTTTTTCATGAAGAACAAGAATTTTTTTATTTGTTTTAGTACATGTATTTTAATGTGACATATAAAATATTGCACGTTTCCCCACAAATCCTTAAAAGTTTAATGTCCTCCATAACGCTTTGATCTTCCATTATTGTAGTTGAATTACTGATTCTGAGAATCTGATTCAGTCAATGTATTCACTCAAGCATCATGTTAGGGCCATAATCAGTAGGATGTCGACCATGCTAAGCTTTGAAATTAGTGATCAAATAAAAATCATGAAAAAGATTATTAATTTTCATTGCAATCTTAATAATCTATTAGATGCTATGGTAGCTGCAGAGAAGAAAGTTCAAAAAATAAATAATCGATATCCTCTTTCACTATTCGACAGAAAAATTCATGTGAACTTCGCGAAATTCTTCACATCCTATGTGATTATTGCCGTGATAATATTATTGAGATACATTCTTTTCTTTTATAGATACTTTAACCTGTAAATAGTGTCATTTCTTTGTAATTATTGAAACATGAAAGTTGTACAAGCTTTTAAATTCCAAGGATCTAAGCGAGTAAAATGCTGCATGGTTGGAATTCTTATTATTAAGTTCAATGCTCACTCGCAAATTATTCATCCAATTGAGGAATTTTTAATGCGTTTATAGACCTCATGGAACGTGATTAAAGAAGAAAATAAATTATAATCATTCACTTTGCATATCAAATATTTCACATATGGTCTTGAAATTTTGGATTTTTTCTTTTGACAATTTTAGCTACAATTAGCTCACTAGTGTCAATTGCAATACAACTGGGAAGTAGTCACAAATGCACATCTAGGGCTTGTTTGCTGTAGATTTTGAGAATAAATTTTGTAAAAAATGATTATTTAAAGAACCTGTGATTAAAAAGTAGGAAAAAATTAGGATTCATATGCTAAATTATTTATATTGAAAGAATATGTGATTGAAAATGAATGTGAAAGAAAATAAGTTTTAAACAATATGTACCAAATGAGAGATAGGATATCCCTTGCGTTTCAAGAAGGAAATTCAGTGGCAGGCTTATGGTAAATGAAGGTCTTCGTGCAGAACAAAAATTGATACTCTCACACAAGCAAATATGTCGCGTGTGCTGATAAACAACAAACGCGATATGAAGTTTGCAGAAGTTTTTATTCTTGCTCCCTCGCTAAGCAAATAAATGTTGTGTAAAATCGTAGATTACTCAAATAATATCGCATAAAACATCAGATACCTTTCACTAAGCTTAGGAGCCACTTGCAAGAGAATGTTTTTGAATTGTAGACAGAGAACTGAAGCATGATATACACATGAAATGATATTGCAGAGTTCAACAATTTTAAGTACTCCATGTATAGCTAGAAAAATCAGTATTACAATCACATTGTATGCCTTAATGCCAACACCGGAAACAGTAATCACGCTAGCTTTTGGGAGATGTTTGTGTCTGCATATGCCTGCATGACTCTTTGGAGGCGATTCACCAGTCCCTTTTTGTAAGTCCAAAGATAATAGCAACTGTAGCGAGAATAGCCTACACACAAACAGTACAACGGGTCAATACATAAGAACGAAGAAGAGCATCACTTAGGAGACAAGGCAAATGTAATTCTTTTCGTGTCTTTCAGTTAAAACAGTGCATCAGCAGATTGAAATCATACTTAGTGCTTGTTCGGCAGAGCTTTTAAGTACTTAAAAGTTGTGAATCCTACGAAATGTATGAATAATTAGTGAGCACAAGTTGTCGGTACTACAGAATGTATGGATAAAAATAAAGCTTGATCGGCTTATAAGAAATACTAAAGAAAGAAAAAGAAGCTAAAATCTTTTTTATTGTACCACCGTGTTCTATCTAATATAGCCCTGTTTGACCCCATTATCTAAAAACTCATTTTTTTCTCAAATTCATTTTCAACCACACTCTATTATCTAAAAACTCATTTTTTTCTCAAATTCATTTTCAACTAGACTCTTCCAATAAAATAATTTCACACATAAACTCAAAACTTTTTCTTACTTTCTAACCACTCATTCTCCAAAAAGCCACTGCTTAACACTTTTCTCTTGTAATTTTCTTTTATATTATTGTAGTTTATTACATCTTTGGCGAGTTCTTGGAAAACTGTTCATTTCAATACATTCATAGTGCTACTATTTTAGCTCAAGGTACCCCCTTGGTGCTAAAAGCAATGTAACTGTTTACCCTAGAAATGAACAGCAGTGAATTTTCTGGACTAAGGATGTCTCAACGACAAAGCAAAGACTCACATAAGGAAACGGAAGCCCATAAACAGAGGAACTTTTTCGAATGTCAATTCATTGAGTCGAATATTGCAAGAGTGAAATTAGAAAAATTTAATTGAGAAGATAAAAGAGTACTTACAGCAATAGTGCTCGCAACGTATCCGGATTTCTCGCGAGGATCAACTCTGGAGCAGAATAGAAGTAAAGCTGCAACGTACCATGGGATTGCAGCAAGGAAGAAACCAATAATAAACCTTCAAAAAGATTCCTACCAGATTAGCGAAAATAGAAGGAATGTCTAGAATAAAACCATAGAGGAACTAATTACGTAACAATATGGAAGAAAAAAAATTCCTATAAATATCAGGTTTATGAAATTTCAGAGATATGGATTTACAACACAATTACAGTTGAAGTATTGCAAGAACAATAATTAAAGAGAAGATAGAGGGGAAAAAGAGAGAAAAATGCCAGAGACTCAAAGACTTTATATGTTGAGAAGTAAGAATCTCAGAATCCCATTAATCAAAAGCATTCTATAACATTATGATTTTTGTTCGGGACAGAGACTTTGTAATAAAATTGAATTTGTATAGTGCATGCCTCTGCTTTTCTGGATAATTAGTTTTTTTAAAAATCTTTTATCTAGATGCAATTCATACTTATGATAAATTCCTCCATTTTCATAAGGGAAAACAAAACGATAAATTGCTCCGCCTTCAGTAAATGTTAAGGCATGACGCCACTCCTGGAACCAAAGCGACACCTTTCCGTATAATGATCAACAATAAAAAAAAAACAAGCACCATATGGGTCTGCACTTATAGGTTAGCCAAATTAATCAATACAAAAGGAGAAAATAAAATGAAATGATGGCTTACAGGAACCAGCCAATGCCAATACCACAGCAAGGTAGGCGATGCTGCCTTACAGGTCTTCCTTCTGCAATAGCATAACCTGGAATAGAATTGAAATGTCAGTTGTACATCAAAAGATTACGTATACAGAAATTGGAAATAGAAAATCAATTAACTCCCCACAGAGTAGAAGCAGGACTACTACGGAAATATTGCTCCACAAACCGAAAACAAATTATCTATATTCGAAGAAAGCAAACATGATGCATATCATCACTGAATGCAGGGTTTGCTTATTTTGTAATGGATACTTTGAAGTAAAATACCAAACGAATAGTGCTTGGGGTGGATTCCGAAACCTAATCCATGATCTAGATTGCACCTCTCCTAAGTCGTATCAACTATAGCTTCAGAGAAAAGTGGTTGCATTTTCCTACATGAAACATGAGATCATCCTGGATTTCTACATATTTTAATTGAAGTTTTCAAAAGTTATAATGCGATTAACACGAAAAATCCAGAAAGATCCAAAAAAATGGTACTCTTGATCCATCAGTTCAAAATTATGATAAAACCCTATTCCACAAATGAAAACCAAAGTCATAATTCCTAATAAATCCAGTCTTTTAGTAAGTTGAATTTCTTGAATACGCGTGAGTTAAAAAGATTAGATTTTTTAAGTGAATTTCAAGAACCCCAACTATCTAAAGAAGGCCATGTACATTTCATATACATCCCATTTATGCAATTATTTGATCAGCAAATTCTTAGAAACTAAGGCGTTGACTCACAAATACTAAAAAAATATTTTCTTGTTTCTGGGTTATACATAGATATGTGCAAAGTTATATACCTGGGACAGCTTGATAACCATGAGCATAATACTGAGATGGTGGTGGTGGACCTCCGGTGGCGCCAGGAGGCGGAACAGGCTGAGGGAAGCCGATCACAGCCGGAGGAGGGCGATTGGCTACACCCTGAAATGTTCCATACTGCGGCGGCTGTGGTGGTTGATCTTCAAGGTGGTGGTGTTGACTGTCCCCCTTTTCTTTACTCATAATTGCTCTCTCTTTTCTTTATTTGTATGTTTTGTGGCACTAGAAAAGTTCATATATCCAAAGATTCATATATCCAAAGATTCAAGAAAATATCTGTCTTTGATCTACTCATGAAAGGGTAATTGCTTCGAATTGCGTAAAATTGCAAATGATTGGCTGTAATTCAGGGAACTGCCAAAATTGCCCCACCAAAAAGCATCATTTTCAAGAGTCCTATTACGCACAGATTTTTTTTTTTTTTTTTTCACTTACTGTGGGTAAGGTCACACAAATTTTTGTCTTTGATTTCAACATCCAATGTCAACATTAATGTAAATTTTGAATGTGCAACATATTCTCATTTTCAACGTGAGGTTTAAAGATAACTTTTTCTTTCCATACATGTAATAATAAGCATGTTTTGGAAGATTTTATAAACTGTTTAAATTATAAATTGATAAAATTAAGTAATAAATGAGTGAGTAATATTGTGAATTCTTTGAAAGGTGATATAAACTGTATATAAGCATGATAGAAACATAGGCTATATTTAAGCCAATCTTTTTAATTGAGCTATTTGCTTATTGTTGTCTATACATTTTTTTTTTTTATCTTTCTTATCCAGTTGATTTCATAATTTTGTAAATGTAATTTTTCATGATGATTGTACCGATATACTTTGTTAGCATGCTTTAAAATGAAAGACGAATATTATGTTTGCTGTTTTTTTCTTAAGAATAGGAAAATTTACACTTTTTGTCTTCAACCTTTGTGAAATGTATTTGATACAAGAATAAAGGTTTAAGGGTCTTGAGAGTTATGCGTTAACCAAAATAAATGTTGAATAGAGCTAACAATATACCTGACTCGGCGTATAATAACACGAAGTATGATAAGAGCACACGTATCGAAATGTACATTAATTTATCCTTAGCTCTCAATCTATCATTTAATGAACATTTGATTCATTTACACCAAACCTTACCTACATTCATTAATTAGAAGTCTGTAGCATAGACACCCACATACCCCCACCACCTTTCTTCATAAACATCGAGAGAGAGAGAATGAAGAACTGTCTGCAATAGATGGCAAGAGAATGAAAGATAATGCACAAATTGAAAAGGGACCAACTGAAGAAGAAAATGGAAGCTCCACCATGCACACGGCGGAGACACTGCTGCGCATCCTGCCGATGGCTCTGTTGGTAGTGGCGCTAGTCATTGTGCTCAAGGATTCACAGACTAATGGATTTGGTTCCTTGTACACTATTTTGATATTGGAGCTTCCAGGTATTTCTTAGTGAATTTGGTGATAGAAAGGTTTGTGTATGCACGGATATTTAATGCATGCTAGTGGCATTTGTGCTGATTAATCCCTTTTCTTCGCCGTCGAGGCCGCCATACGAAAGCCATCAACCATGTCCTGAGACTTGACATTCTTTGTTCTCGACCTACAAAATCCTGGCAGCTGATGCGATATAGACGGAGGTAGTGTACTTGGAATATAAAAAGGGGACGCCACCCTTACGTGAAGCCATAGCAATAACATTCATTGTTACACTATGCTATGCAGGGCCTTACACTCATCTCCTCATATAGACTTTTCAGCAAATATGATGCACCAGTTGCCTTAGCCTTGTGAACAGCTCATCTAATAAAACGTAAAATCTTTACTCGAGTCCCTTCTGTTTTGTGTGTTTAAATGCAACATCTTGCTAATCAAAATTCCAGGATGGAAATAAACTATCAAGAGCCAGTAATAAAACTTTAATGATAAAAATAAACAAGTTGGTTACCACGAATATGAACAGTAATATAATACAACCATGTAGTTACGTTTTTAGAACACAAACAACGTTGCCCCAGATCAACAACCAGCACGGTAAAAAAGAGAATTTTAGAGTAACAGTTCCCATCAACTTATTAAACATCAGAAAACATGTAGCAGTAGTACTGCAGTAGGAATTCTTATCGTTGACAATATCAATATGCACTGGACCTTCAAGTCTGGCAGTTTCAACGTGCTTCATATTGGACAACTGCAAAACACAATATAAATTATAGTAGAAGTAGTTGCCAAAGAGAAATTATGTGCATAAATATAAAGAAGGGAATCTTCAGTCAGCTACAATCTCAACAAGGTAATATTGCATTGCCTACTTGGTGAAAAGAATCAAGACTGATAGTAGAATTTAGAAGTACCCATATAAAATGCAATATAATAATGTAAACCCTGTTCTGAAACCAATTATCCATTATAATTACAGCAAGAGACAAGCTTAACACAGGTTAAAACTGGAAAGATATGATATTTAAGCCATATAAAGCACAGTTCTCTTCTTTTAATAATTTCAACAATTTTCAAGCAGGCCCTAAGTTTTGTCATGAGTGCTATCTTATTAATTGTTCTCTACCATGAATGTCCACAAATGAGAATTTTCAAGAAAATTTGTTATAAATTTTCTACAAATTTGGAAGTGTTGTTGAACTCATTATGAGAATAATGAAACTATCTTTCCAGAGAAGTAATCTTTGAAATATAGATTTCAAAGAAAAAAAAAATTTCTTTTCTCCATTTTCATGGGAAAGAAATGGAGCTTTAGACCACCAAACCTAGAGAATTTTTCTAGCCAAGCAAAACCGATAAAATTTAACTTTACCATCATAACATGAATACCAAAATTTTCAAAATCTCTAAGGCCATGTTTGATAGTCAGAATTTTCCATGGAAGTTGGAAATTATTTTTCATTTTCCACTTTTTTGGCTATTTGAAAGTCAAAATTTTCTAGGGAATTGGTTTTCCAACTTCACTTCACGTGACACAATTTTCCACCTTTTTCTTGAATTTGCTTTCCCATGGTTTTGGTGGTTTTTGGTTTTCTAGGCCTTTTTTTTTTTGGCAATTAAAACAAATTCTTTCCCCAATTATAATAAATTTTATCAATTTAATGAACAATTTCCATGGAAAACGAACACCAAAAGATCCAAAATTTCAATATTTTTCAGGTGGAAAATTATATCAATAAAACACAATTAATTGACAATTCACAATAAAACAAGTTGTATGCAATTCAATTCCTTAGAATTCATTTTCTTTCCACCCAAATTCCATTCTTGCAATCAAACGGACCCTAACATGAAAACTGCCTGAAAAATTGTGCCTTCAACAGCTATCCCAGAAAAAAAAAAAAAAAGAACTTCCTTCCAAAACCAAAGAGTAGTACAACCACCACCTAGTAGTAAAGTACATTAAAATATATGGGCAACAATAAAAAATCAAGCAATTAACCAAGGGCTTGGCTGACTTTGTTTCAAAGAACACTTCTGATATTACTCATACCCCACACCACACCACCCCACCCCACACCACCATAGAATTACAAAGAAACAAAACCAAAAATATGTAATCGACTAACCTTGTCGTTAATCAATCATAATCATAACAAACTAAAAAATCACCAAATCAAAAGGACTAAACAAAAATATATTCCACAAAGGACCAAATAAAGAAATTGCTGCAGTTGAAAAAAAAAAAAATTACTTCTGCGGGTACGTTTCTTGTACAGAATGCGATAACCGCACTCGCGGCACTGAATCACGTCCCCCGGCTTCAGCGTGTTCTCTTGTCCGCAATCTGCAAACCCAATTTTATCATTTTATAATCAGCTAAAAAGATTTAACCACACACAATATCAAATTACAGTCATAACCATCTTATATACGTGTATGTGTAAGTATATTTAGGGTTTGCAGTACCTCCACAGATGTAGCTCACAGGTTCGGGCTGCGGATCCATTCTCGGTTATCAAACACAAGAGAAACTTAGGTCTTAAGGCCTCGTAATGAAAAAATTTAGGGTTTTTGAAAATAAATAAATAAATAGGTTTTTTCTATTTCGCTCTCTTGACCGAGTTTGCCAATCACCGTTTGCCAGCTGTCCATAGTACAAGTTTGTTTTCCGGAAAATTTCACTCAAGGTCACTTAAAGTACAAGTTGGTTTCATATTAGTAATTCAATTTTAATTTGTTTCATATTAGTAATTCAATTGTATTTTTATTTCAATTTGACTATTTTGTCTATAAATTTATTGCTTCTCTTAGAAACCAAACAAATGTGTCTTCGGGTCGTGAATTTTGTTGGCCAAGTTATGTTGGGTAATGATAATAAATGGAATGGTCAAATTGAAATAAGGTCGGAGATCGAATAAAAACCAAATTTTCATTCGACTTTCATTTGCCTCTTGTTGTCTGACTTTTGATCTAACTTAAATGAATATAAGTGTTGTATGAAAAGAAATCTCGTGCTCGATTTTGAACAAGAGAAAGATGTGAGGCTTCTATCATTCTCAAGTCCTATTTCACGCGAAAATTGAATGATTGGCATGAAATAAATTTATACGTTGGGGGACATTCGATGAAATTTTCCCCTATTTTTTGTTATTGGTAAAAGATAATCGTTTTTAAGGAAAATATCAGTTGGAATTTTCAACAACATATCTTGGAACTGGACTTTTGATTTTTGAGTAAGATCAATGTCTTGAAATAATCAAATAATCGCAATATCTTGAAATAATCAAATAATCTTGCAAAGATATTTTGTGGGACTTATCGTTCTCAGATGGGAATGAAGTGTTCTATAAACTCGTATCTATAATTAATCTGATAGAGAATAAAATTTTAATTGATGTATCCCATTTTTAATATCGCTCGTGGTATGTAATAATCAACATGAATGATACAAGTACATAACAAAATCAATCACAAAACAATCTATATTACCAAAGGAATCTCAAAAACAAGTAATCTGAGGATTTAAGGTCTGAAAAACCACTACAGAAGTACCATTTATCAAAAACAAGCCTTTAGCATATGGAAAGGCATTAACATCGATAAGCATTACAGCTAACGGACTTTTGAATTCGTCTAAAGATGGCCCCACAAGAGCAACGAATAACTTCTTGAAGATCAGTTTATTTAGACATGAACTTGATCTGTGAAGACTGCTTCAGACAGCATTCTCAACTGCAAGCAAATGCGTCAAAATTTTAATAACAAAACAATACACAGCAAAGTGTTGATAGACTTCTCAATTACACAGTGGACATACTTCAGTTACAGGAGAAGATCAAACATAATCGATGATATTAGGCCAGAGAAGGACCCTTCTTTCGAGCAGCATCTGGTACTGTGTTATAATTTATCCACACGTACATGTTATAAATTAAATTCACCGTGTATCAACGTTCTTGGCGACCATAAAAGGAAATTAGGCAAACCTGAACCTTCTCAACCAAAAATAATCTGATAAAAATCAGTTCAAAGATGATCCTAAATGTATCCTATTGTAAGCTTGACTCTGAACTTTTTACAAAGATGGACTGTAGAAAACTTGTTCAAATTTTGGCCTAAAACTAGCTCCAATCCATTCAAGCTACAGCATTTGCTAAATTGAACCAGATTAATATTCCAAGAAGTTCAACCATAAATGATAAGAGGATTAATTAATCTTTCAAACAACACTGGCATTTTATCTCCTTCCTCACACAAAACCAGTTTAATAAAAAGAGAAAAAAAACAAAAAGTGATCAAACTAGTTTTTTATGAAAAATAGGTCTTCTATTTCTTCAAACTTGATATATATACAATTTTGGGTTAGGATCCAAGCTAAACTAATTTCCATGGTTGCCAAACAGAAGCAAATGCTCCAACCAACATCCTTAATGCAGAAAACTATGCATAGGGAACCTTCATAATAGTATTAACCAACCCCTTGTTGTCCCCTTTTTGGCCAACCAAAAAATGGAAAAAAAAAAACAAAATGAAGAAGAAGAAGAAGAAGAAGAAGAAGAAAGAAAGAAAACAACCAAGTCCAAAGAACATATAAACTTTCAGCAAACTGGTTACAAGTGTTGCAAAATGGCAAAATCTTATCTAACATCTCTGGAGAATAAGCTAGTTCACACTGGATCATTTGGAGCTATTGATTAATTATTGCACGAGTTCTTAATAGACAATGAAAATTACCAGATCACCACATCTCCAAATTGACATCCAGTTCAAACTCAAATCTTAGCTGAATGAGTTGCATGCCAAGAGTTTTTGACCAGGAGTCAGATGACCGTCCTGCAAGCCAGTCATGTTAGGAAATGTTTCCACAGATTTAAAGGAATCGTATTTGAGAAAGACTGAAGATTATTAGAAGAGGATTAAAATGGTAGTCAGGACATGCAACCAAATTTTTTCTTCCTTTTTTTTTCTTCATGCTATGTGACAGTGACATTTTAGAACTTGAGTTTTGTTATTATCAACAAATTAACATATGGATTTTATTAGTAAAAGAAAAATATGACAAAGAATTTGAAGAAAAGTTGCAATAGAAACAAGAATGAGAAAAAAGAGGACAAGCAATTTTGATAACAGTCAAGGACAAAACATGATATTGTTAAATAGACGAGTTTATCTATCATATGTAATCACAAACCTTGTGCATTGATGCAGCTGATTCAGATTCCATGGTTTGAATGGGAACTTGTGCTAGGGATTGGAAAGCATCCAAAGCATCTAGTGTCAGCAGCCAACCACATAGTGCCTGAGCACCAGCACTAGGACCAGAGCCACTACTGCTACTGCAGCCAGCTGTGGCAACATTTCCATTCACCCAAGGACAGAAGTGATTATGATGCTTGATTGGATCAAACTCAACAACTTCCTCATAGTTGCATCCACCATTTGGTGGCCCTGAACAATGTTAAATATTCAAGTAGTCATTTATCTGGTCAACAACGTTGAAATCACAAAAGTTGAGCCACTAAGAAGACAAACGTCAAAAAGAAACAGCCAGATAAGAGGGCAGCAACTGAATTCTTTATACAGCTGATCATTTGACTGATAATCCATAATGCAACCCTGACATGAGATATTGAAACTGGTAATTACAGCACAATGAATCCAGTAGTCTGAAAAATTTTAATATCAATTTGAGGTTATTTAAGTAGTTCCAGATATGACCAACTAGGGAGAACAGTTTGAAGTGTGAATTACATGTACGATTTGAAACAGAAGACCACTGTCCTTCATGCAATCCCAGACATGTGCATGCATCTTTGTGATAGCAATCGATATTTGCGTCAAGTTTTGCAAAATAAAATCATAAGTAATTAGAACATCACACTTCTCCAGCACAATAATATGGTTGTTGGTTGTTCTAACATAAAACCTTGCAAGAAGAGAAATAGTTACCCAATTGTCTTTCAAAGAAAGAGCAGAAATTACAGTGCAAGGATAAGAGTTTTCTAAATTCAGAACAAGAAGGCAAAACAGAAAGTTACAATCTAAAGAAAAGATACCTGATGGGAAATATGAAGAGAAAATATTTATCCCTAAGAAAACACAGTGACTTCCGAAGAATATGTCAGTGCAGTACTAGGACAAAAATTGAACCAAGAAAAAAAGGCAGAGGAGAGACTGAAGATCTGCTTCAAAAAATAACAATATAAGAACAAGAGGGTAACTATTCTCTTAAACCTCAACAAGTAGTTTAGTAACTCTAAAGGTCTCAAAATAAAAATTACATGGTTGAACATTCATCAATAATGGGAAGAAACTATTTAACTTTTGTACTATTTTCTTAACACACTATATGCAAGACGGCCATATGTTTAATGCAACGATAGAGTTTTTTAATTATTGTTTATCCATAATTCTCGTTTATTCAAAGCTCTAGAGCAGTGAATCATGTCTTTCTATAAGGAAACTCTTGACAATTCTCCAATAAAAATTGTCCCTTGAAATTTGGATTAGATTAACTATACTGAAAATAAGATTAGCAATTAATTAATCAATCAATTTTCTGCTGCTGAAATGTCCAAGCCCTCAACCCCCTTGCATCTGCCACACATCTCCAATCCACAAGTGTTCTCATTCTGTATGCACTTGTGCATCATTTATTTAGTTCTTTTCTTCTTTTTTGGGTGGGGGGAGGGAGGGGGGAGAGAGAGAGAGAGAGAGAGACCAATGCATCATGAAAGTTGAAAGACAAGCTATATCACCTGTCCCTTTTGCAACCAAATAGCCTGAGTTACAGTCATCAGTGGTCAGATCTTTGCCAGCCTGAGCAACTTCTTCCTTGGATGCATCAAAGCCAGAATATAAAATGGCATTGCATGAAAGAGAATAATGTGGACTGTTCTCATGGGGTTCCGCACGCATGTTACTGGTCTTCCCACCACTTTCAACAGATCCTTCCTTTGCAAAACCACCAATTTTTGAGCCCCAATCAGCCCTTCCTATAGACAGAGACAAAATCTTGGATATGATCCTCTTCGTCCATTTCTTCTGGTACAAAATCACCCATTAGCCCTGAATCTGGAGCAAATTCACCAATCTGACATTGGTTATCAGTGATTTCAGCAATTAGCTCTACATCACCGACGACACTATCAGCTCTGTGGATAGATGCATCAGTGCCATGAATTTCAGCTTCATGGCTAGCACCCATTCCAACACTTCCTCCACTAATTCCAAAGCTAGGACCATTTCTCCCATGTCCAGTTGCAGTATCTGCATTCGGTACTTCTTCATCATTTGTACTACTAACACCCATTTCACCAAAAGTTCTTACAGCTGGGTAATTACTTTGTTGTGCTTGGTTACTGTAGTTCAATTTAGACATCGCGTTGAGATCTGTATTTCTGATGGTTGATGTAGATGGAAAATGAACATCAACAAAATCTCCAGGGTAATTTTCAACACTTTCCATTGAATCATTATCTGCATCGTGACATACAGTGTTCATTGCAATGATGGAGGAAGCATGTGTCGAATCTCCAGTCAATGGATAACCAAATGCTTGCTCAGGACCCTGATTAGAAAGATAATCTCTCGGAGCATCTATTCCTATATCCATTTGCAATGGCTGGCTAGGACCAGCACCAGAAGAATCTTTCCTATATGAGGAACAATGTTGTTCAACAATATCAGAGTCACGTGCACGTTTTGAAGGGCCAGCAGCATGCTGTCGACCATCATCGACTTCATCACCATCACGGTCAATGACAGTGCCTTCAATACTGTCAACCTGTTGCATCGATAATTGTGGCCTATCAAGCGTACTTCCACATTCATCTAAGTTCCTCTTTTGAGAACTAGGACCTTGTGACACATATGAGGCTGCACGATCAACAACCTCTCTGTTGGAAGGCTGTCCAATCAATAAATCTCTTCCTCTAGGTGCATCCACCAGATTTTGTAAGATTTAAATCCACCCCAAGGTCCTCTACCTGCTCCTTCTCCATCCCATCCACAGCAATCCATCCACTGATGCCACTTGCCGCACTTACTCCACGTGTTAATGCCATCTTCTTGATAGTTTCAGGGACATAGCTGATATTGTGAGCAAAAGAAGCAGGACGTACAACAGTGAGGAAGTCCCAGATTCTCACTGTGGCTCCACATAAGCTGCAATCCAACAAAGGTGACCTGGACACGGAGTTTGACTTGGGAGCCATAACTTTATCTATGCCATAATCCTTTTTGTTGGAAGGAGACAATTTCTTCTTGCCACACCCAGGGTCATAGGGATGACCACGATTTTTTGAAGGACCAATCGAGCGTCCATTTCTGGCTGATTGAGCAGAATGCTCTTCACAGTCCTGAATATTTGGAAGCCATCTTGGTTCCCATACTCACAGGCTTACCAGCTTTTGAGCCCATAATTTGGGGTGAAGTTTTTAATCATGAAATCAATATCCAATCAGTCTAGCAACAAGTAAAAAAATTTAAAAAATCATGTGTGTATACGCGAGAGTATATGAAGAAGATATCATCTCTGGCACTCTCAGTCCCTGATATAATCTCCATCTTAAAGCCCGATTCATTGCCTGCAAACTGAGACTGAGATAAAAACCGGACATTTTCAGGACCCCGAGATATTTGCATTTGCTCAATTGCCGATGCAGCCACAATGGGCAGGGCAGGGAAGGGAACTGCAGCATTCCATCACAACGATCCTTATAACCACCAATCAATGCTGATGGTGGAGTAGGAGGGAACTGAACCAAGCTTTCTGCACAGATGTTTCCTACCCAAGGACAGTTAACTTTATGCCTGCCATCAAGTTTCTTGGTGAAGTCTTCCCTAGAGCTGTCAGCTATAAAAGACAATCAATACATGAGAATGAAAGCTATTAAGCAAACAAGCATGACAAGGAATATAAAGCTTAAGTGCTAAAATAAGATCATGTACCATGAAAGGAAAAAATAAATGAGAACGTTACATGTATACAATCTTACCTCTGTACTTCTCTGTTATATTTTTAGATTATTAGAAGCAATGAAATAAGCTTTACAATATCCAGGGAACATGATAAACTTGATAACACCAAATTAAAGAGCTGCCAATTGGCTGATGGCCGCAATAAGACGATGCACATATAATCATCAAGATAATTATACAACGATATTGACTTAACTTCAGTATTAAACAAAATCAAAGAAATAATGATATAAGAGACATTTTTGAGTTTTGTTGGCTTGGCTAACTTTCTCTTCAATATATGAAAGTTAAAAAAATAGGGAACATCTAATCATCATTTCAACATCAAGTGGCTATTGAGGATAAGTATCTCTTGGCAGCTCTTTCAAGTTTAAAACACAAACAGAAAAATGGTAAGATTTCAGCAGAAATGAATGAACCCCAAAAAATCAGTAGATAAATTCTAGCTCACAAATGGCTGCCATACGTGTTGACTCGTGAGAAGTGTATTTCATTGTTATAGATTACTGATTTTGAGAGCTTCTTTGGAGGACCTAACGAGTATGAGGTTGGACAAAGTTCTCTTCATAAAACAGAACAGCACAGAACTATTTATAGTACTCTAATGCTTCATGTTTCTGTAGCTTTGCTCTTAGCTAATAGTAAAGGTTCCATCTTAATATACCTTTGATGTTATCTGTTAAGTAGATTATAGATAAAAATATTAATTGGGTTTAAATTTCAGTCATAGGACATAAAATTATTATGATATACACGATAGGTTCCATCTTAATACACCTTTGATGTTCCATATGAATACAGATTATATGTGTCAAAAACTCTTAAGAGTTTTCTATTAAAGACTTGAGTAATTAAGTAGCATACCTAATTATGATCCTACTATACAAAACAATGCCTTCGATGACACAAAAAGAAAAAGCGTATTCACAAGCCACAACCTTTACAATATCCTAGTCCCTGAATATAAAGGAAGGATATCAATAGAATAGGCCTAAATTTGATCTATGATTTGGAAAAATCTGTTGACATCATTTTGAATGAACTATGTTGCACTTCTTGTGCTTGACTGACTCTTAAAGATCCTCATAAGTATTCCAAAGAACGAAATAAGCTTTCTGAAGCATTTTTATCCAAACGAAGTATTGATTAATTTTTTTTTTTGAAGAATTAGATTATGTTCTGAACCATAGGCAGACATAAAGAGTAAAAGAGGGACCAAGGATTAATAGAAAAAGCATGTCTTGAGAGTAAAGAAGAGGCTTCATGGCAAGCATTTGCCCACTGAAAATTAGTTGAAGTAAAGAATAGGAGAATGCTCTTCTAGGCTTTGGTCTCAGCATTGCTTAGAATTAAGCTTAGACATACTTGTATAGTCTGATTGCAACTTAATATTATGAAGGTTGGCCACCTTCATAAATTGTGTCATATCTATACCACATACAGTATTCAGTATTTGAGTAGCCAAAAAATATCACAAACTTATATATGCATACAATATAGTTAATCAATAATTTACAAATATATTATTTTTATCATACCTCATAACTATTCTCAAAGGGGCGTTAATAATCGGTAATTGACAACTTTGGAACATATAACAGATTCCTTTCCATAAATTCTTAATAAAATATTATTTAATCAACACTACTTTAAAGTTTTTAATTGGTGGGCACACCATGTTGACTCATACTCGATACATACACTCAAAATGAAACCTCTATCATCCTGCTAAAGATGTTAATAATGGCTCTACTGATCTTGAGAATGTTCAAAAGGAACTTAGAACTTAAAAATACATCACTAAATAAAAGATTCTTTCATGAAACCTCAAGAACAATCTAAAAATCTCCAGATTCTTGAAGCATTTATAAATCTGAATAATGAGAACAGCAAGAGAACATAATTGCAACAATTAACAATTAACAGCCTGATACACCTTCAGAAGGAGTCCAGGTAGCTGATGAAATGAACTTCAGATTCACACCACAAGATTCACATTTAATTTTATCAACATCCACATTCACCCATCCTCTTCTGGCACAGGCCAGTGCACTAGCAGCCTGAATCAAACATAGCACAAAAAGAGATATATAAACACAAATCTCGTCATGTTAGCATCTAGATGAACAAAAGTGTTCATCTCTGAAGAAAATAAAATTACTTGCATAAGCCCCTTTTATGTGAAAAATAAGAAAAAAAAAGTATATATATATAAGAACAATAAAAAGTCAAGTTATTTATGTGAAGCAAATATGATAACTTTGCAATGAAAGATTGAAACTTCATCCAACATGATTATGTGAAGCTTGCCGGCCTAAGAATGAGGGGAAGGCGGCCTTAAGGTGTAGTACCTTTGGAGCCAAATCTGCGGTACGTGAAACTTGGGCTTTCCAAACCAATTGGCAGGATTGAACATTGGGAGACGCCTGAGTAAATCACCTCTTTCCCAAGGTCTACACGAAGGTTGAGATGATCCAAGAGAAAAATCACCAGCACTAGTGCTCAATGAAGTCCACATGGGCTGCGATCCAATGCGAGAAAGAGAATCCCGTTTCGAGTTCTGCACTTGACCAAACCAGTCTGTGCTGCAGCATTTGTAGGAACAGCAGGAGATGATGTCCCTACAGAACTGCTTAAAAGAGCAGAGAAAAAGTACTTATGCGAGTTATATAGAGAAATGATGACAAGTATCTCTTGGTAGCTTGTAACTTTCCATCATCTTTTAACAAGAAACCAGTTGTCAAGATTCCAACTCCACTTTTCAGATTCTATCTCGATGTAGAATTTTTCTCAACAACGACAAGGGCAAAGACACAAACAGTAAAAATGTAAATTTCTTTCCATAGGGAGATATCATATTTTTCCCTGGTACTCATGGTTCTTTATTTCGAGTAATGGAGCAGAACTCTCCAGTAACTACAAAGCCACTTCATCAATTTTCATGCATAATTGTAATGTAAGCGGGAGCAATGTTCAAATTTTAATTCTTCCATTCAAACTCCCTACTGTTTAGTTATAATTCTTTGTTGGAGTCAGATATTTCATCAAGTTGGGGAATAATGAACATAGAAAGAAGAAGTGCGATTATAGCGTTGATGGTAATAATTTTTTCTTTGTGCTTATCATGATAGCACGATTTTATCATTTTTTGGATTCTCCAACACACTTTTCATAGTGTGTTAATTGAGTTGTAACTCAAAAAGTTAAAAAGTATGTATTCATATACCCCTAGTGTTGTTTAGAATAAACCCAGAACATAAAATTCAAAATAATGTAAAGCAAAAGATAGGCATTTTACATCGATTTCCAGATCTTTGCTTAATTCAACACGACTATATTTCGTAATCAAAAGGCACTCTAATCTCTCTCTCTCCCTCTCTCTCTCTGTATCCCTGTATGTAAATATATTTATTTGTATCTCTCTCTTTCTCTCTACAGTGTCAGACCTCAGAGTCAGCTCTGTGATGTAAAGTCTCTTTCAGTGATGTATTATGAAAGAATTATTCTGCCAAGAATAGTAGAAAGGAACAGAAATAGTACAGGTGCTGCATGTAATCTGCCAAGTGTGTATGATTTTTGTGAAAATAGGTACATCACTATTTTCACGGATTTTCGGTGAACACTTGACAAATTATCACCCAAAAAAATAAAAAAAAAATAAAAGAAAAGAAGTAAAGTGCAGCCAAAAGCAGCTCCTGTACAATTTATGTCATTTTTTCTGTACTTGCAAAATAATTCTAAAAAGGAAGTGACAGACAGATTTTAATCATGATGATCTTATAAAATGTATAAATAAAAACAACTTAAAAATTAGAAAAAGGGGGAAAAAAAAAAGAGCTTTACCAAACCAGCGGTATATATGACGAAATTAACCAAATTATTAAACTTGAATAATAAGTTATATTTTCAAATTTTTTAAGCACGTTAAATCGCTATTACAAAATGCGAGTATAATCCATAATGCTTTTGACACTGACTAGCTCCTCATCACGCTCGTTGTACGTGATGACTTATACACGTGATAGAAAAGAGAAAAACCTTTTCATAATGAATTATTCTACAAGTACAGGAAAAATGGACAAAAATTGTAGTAGTGCTGTGTTAGCAGCACGTGTATGGTTGCATTTTTTGTGTGTTTTTATCATCTTCCAGTGATAATCTACCAAGTGTCCATCTGTATGATTTCTGTGAAAATATTTTTGTACCTATAGCATTGTTGATAATAAATTATTTTGCAAGTACTGGAAAAAAGGATAAAAATTGTACAGTTGCTGCCAACACAAGTGCTGCCAACTGCTGCACATGTATTGCTACATTTTTTTGTGTTTTATTATCTTCCAGTGATAATCTGTCAAGTGTTCATCTGTATAATATATATGAAAATAATTTTGTACATGTAGCATTGTTGATAATAAATTATTTTGCAAGTACAAAAAAAAAGGACAAAAATCGTATATGGCTGCATTTTTTTGTGCTTTCATTATCTTTCAGTGATAATCCGTCAAGTGTCTATTTGTATGATTTCTGTGAAAATATTTCTGTACCTATAGCATTGTTGTCATTTTTAATATGTCCTACTTAGTTAATTAAAGCATATATAAAATTAAAAGTTCAACAATTACTTCCTTTATCAACTATTGCTACGGTATCACTTGATGAATCGTTTCGCCTAACAATCTCTTACTCAATCCAAATCCAAGTTTCTTTAATATGTGCGCACCTAGTTTCTATTTTTTCATAAAATTTTATTGGCAAGAGTAGAATTATTTTTTTCTTTATTTTGCAAGAAAATAAATATTTTACCGTAAACTTGTCTCTTGAGTACTTTTTGGGTGTACAGTCTAGAGATTAGATATATTGTTCCATTTTCGTTGTCTCTTTAATATAATATTAACATTTTGCGGAAATTATAAAATGATCGAGAGCTGTCAAAATCTCAAGAAACTTCACTATAATTTTTTAGGTGTAATCTTTGTAATTTTTGACACTTTAAAATTGTAACTATGTGAAAAATTATAAAATGTGCATGAGTTGTTAAAATTTCAAGAAACTTCACTCTATATTTTTAGGTGTAATCTTTGAAAATTTTGGGACTTTAAAATTGTAATGATGTGACAATGTATCAAGAATTTAAAAATTGTGAAGTAGAATTATTGGATAACGAAAATCAAAGAAAATGTTGGGGGAGAAAACGTTAGCCAGTGCCTTGTCATGCAATGTCGACAGTTGACAGGCGTAGAAAGAGCCACACAAGCATAACCCAACCCAAAAGGACTTGCCAAATTCTGGATCCTCCCTCTACAGCCACACGGTTTTCTTCACCCCTTTATTGCAGGGAAATTTAAATATCCTTTCAAGAAAATACACTTCACTCGTTAATTACTACAGGTTCATACAATTCTTTCTTTTTGTGATTTTTTTGTATCTTTTTGATGTTTTCTGAACTGGGTTTTCTCAGTTGTCGAAGAATATTACTAATTTTGTCAATTCTTGGAAATAACTCACTTAGAATATAAATTGAAGGGGGTTCATAAGAGCTTCTGATTTTGATTGTAGAAAGCCGTTGTTTTTTTGGGGAATTCGGTTTAATGTTGAAGGATATATAAGTGTTTAAGTATGGCCTCTTTAGCTTCCCCTGTAAATTTGGGAAGTGTGAGCATGATTTCTTCTGGTCATTTTAAAGGGTCTGTTTGTTTAGTTAGACGGGTTTCTTTTCGTGGAAATGAGAATAATTTTAGGAGGTTTTTTGGTGGAAAGAGATGGAGGTATGTGGGTATGTGTAAATATTCTGTAACAACTAATTACATCACGGAACAAGGGACTTCGACATCTACTGATTCTACATGTAGAGGTAGTAAAGACAATGATACTGATACATTTCTCAAGGCGACTCCCAAGCCAGTTTTGAAACCGGGGTCTAAGGTTGAAACTGTTCTTAATATGCCTTGGGATGAAGTGAAACTTAAAGAGGATTCAGATAATGGAAAGACAAGTGAAAGTGAGGAGGAGAGGAGTAAGGTAATCGAGTCACCGGGAGAAGTGTTGGACATGGCGGAAAAGCTAGAGAAAAGTAAGGAGCCAAATGTTTCTGTAAATAAACCATCAGCAAATCAAAATACAGGCCTAAAGAATGGTAAACCACTTAATTCAACGGCTGATTCAAATAGCAAGTCGAAGGCTTCGAAAAGTGTGTGGCGGAAGGGGAATCCTGTGGCTACTGCACCAAAAGTTGTGAAGGAAGCCGTGAAACAGGGTGCGAGAATAGATAATAGAGGGAAGGATGCATCTCATGCTATTACGCCACCCAGACCGCCTCAGCCACCACAGAAAGTTCAACCACAGTTACAAGTGAAACCCTCTGTTGCTCCACCGGTTTCTATTAAAAGACCTGTCATTTTGAAAGATGTAAATGCAACTGCAAAGTCCTCCGTTGCTGATGAAACCAATTCAACTGCAGCAGCAAAAGAGCGCAAGCCAATTTTGATTGACAAGTTTGCCTCTAAGAAACCTGTGGTTGATCCTCTGATTGCTCAAGCTGTTTTAGCTCCTCCGAAACCTGGGAAGAGTCCCCCGCCTGGGAAGTTCAAGGATGAGTTTCGGAAAAAGGGAGGTCCATCCGGAGGATCGCGTAGACGAATGGTTGATGATGATATCCCTGATGAATATGCTTCTGAACTCGATGTTTCCATTCCAGGCGCAGCTACTGCGAGGAAGGGGAGAAAATGGACCAAGGCAAGCCGAAAGGCTGCTAGACTTCAGGCAGCTAAAGATGCCGCACCTGTGAAAATGGAAATTATGGAGGTTGATGAAGATGGTATGTTAACTGAGGAGTTGGCCTACAACTTGGCCATCAGTGAAGGTGAAATTCTTGGGTATTTATACTCTAAGGGAATTAAGCCTGATGGCGTGCAAAAGCTTGGCAAAGACATGGTGAAAATGATATGCAGAGAGTATGAAGTGGAAATCATTGATGCTACCCCTGTCAGAGTGGAAGAAATGGCAAAAAAGAAGGAAATGTTTGATGAAGACGACTTGGATAAATTAGAATATAGGCCTCCTGTTCTAACTATAATGGGTCACGTTGATCATGGAAAGGTCAGGTTACTCAATTTTTTCAAGCTTTAATTGATGCTTTTGCAAGCTCCAGTTAATGTGTTTTTCTCCATATGCAGACAACACTTTTGGATTACATACGAAAGAGCAAGGTATACTGGCACCATTATTCACTTCACGTTCCTTTTTTTTTCCATTTTTTAAATATGATGATGGCTTATAGCATACTGGCAAGTGGCAACATGCATTATAATTGTTATATGTTTAGGTGGCAGCATCTGAAGCCGGTGGAATTACACAAGGAATTGGGGCATATAAAGTTCAAGTACCTATTGATGGCAAGCCACAAACATGTGTTTTCCTTGATACTCCTGGACATGAGGTAATCTTATTATTTTGCCTGTATTTCGATCTTAAGGTTTTATTACGGTACTGGACTCATTTGTTCTCTCTGTTACACGTTCATTTTAACACTCTCATGAGATCAACTCCAGGAATAACTTTGTAGCTCTTTTTAGTATTATATGTTAAGCCTTCTATCCATTTCCACAGGCTTTTGGAGCAATGAGAGCCCGCGGCGCAAGAGTCACAGACATAGCTGTCATTGTAGTAGCAGCTGATGATGGCATCCAACCACAAACAAATGAGGCCATTGCTCATGCCAAATCAGCTGGAGTGCCGATTATTGTTGGCATTAATAAGGTGTCTTTGTTATGCTCTTGGTTATTGCTTGTTTGATGTGTTTCCTATTGGCATTCTGAATTGTGTTGTCTCTTTATTTTCTTCCATGATTGTAGATCGATAAGGAAGGAGCTAATCCTGATCGAGTCATGCAAGATCTTTCCTCAATTGGTTTGATGCCAGAAGAATGGGGTGGTGACATCCCAATGGTTAAGGTGACCAAATTGCAACCTTGAAGTTTTATTTGCATTCTAATATTGTAACACCCCGAATTCTAATAACTCAACGTGTTATCAAGCTTGATTTCTTTAACGTTAATCTCCAAAATACGAGATTAAAGAAAGTTTTTAAATTAGAATTTATTTACTCAAACTATATAATCATAACATTTTTTTTTTAACATAGGAACTCAAAAATACGGAACAAAACAATTTGGAAAGAGTTTTAAAAGAAAAACAGCTAACTATATAATCATAACATTTTTTTAAAAACATATAAACTTAGAAAAAAATACGGAACAAAACAATTTGGGAGTTTTTTTTTTTTTTTTTAAAAAAGCAAGCTAAAATAGTTTTCTACACATTTGCGTAGTGAGTTTGCAAAAATTATTTGACCTAGCAAATCTTGACGAAAATTTCTGAAATTTTATAGAAAGGTATAAAACTCATATAAGTACAACATATAAAAATTCGGGATCTCGCCGACAGTGTATGAGGCATGAAATTATTTTTCGAACAAGTTGTTCGGTAAACCCAAATTTGACTGTCACAGTTTATTGAAATTGCTATAATAAATTCTACGGGACTCCGATTGACCTATTTTCAGTTGCATATGATAGATAACTCACAAGGGATTATTTAAAAACATGCTAAAATTCTAAATATACCGACCATAGCACAATTTCAAAACAATGGCATAAATTTGGAATTTACTAAACCGCATGTTCAAACATTAAAACTTTCCGTCGCAAAACATGAATTTAAACTACAAATTTCTGGAACACCCAAAAGAATTAAATTTCTCAAAAATAACACATGCCATTCATGCCGAGTTGTCGCTGGATTTCCGATTACTCTGAAAAGGTTAAATAGGAGTGAGTGATGGTAGAAAAACTGCCCCGCCCCGAATGGGGCAAAAAAATCCGCCTGGATCGCCGCCCCGTCTCGGGTCTAGGGGCAGGGCGGAGCATCTCCCCGTGAAGAACCAAAAAAAAAAATTAATTAATTTTGGACATTGTTTGTTTCAAGTGCTTGCTTTGGATATTGATGTAGTTAGTTTGAGCATATTTGTTTTGAATCTTAAAATTTTGAATTTGTATTTTAACTGGAAAAAGAAATAAAGGGGCAAGAAACGGGGCAGGCTTGCGCCACGCACCAGCCCCGAGTCCCGCCTTGTCTAAGGCGGGGTAGGGCTCGGGGCGGCATCTCAAAGAAATACTCAGTAGACTACACATGCTATATGAACATAATAATCATTTAATTATGCATCCTTACATATTGCCTTCATAAATATGCAAATCAATGATCAAACGATCTACTTGATGAGCCTCTGCGACCATCAGTTTAACATATACACTTAAATTTCTAACGAGCCTATGTGACCATCAGTTAAACATATAAACTTAAAATTTTGATGAACCTCTACGACCATCAGTTAAACATGTAATATTTCTTGCATCAACATTTAAGAGAAACCCTTAAAAACACTTCATATACTTCATGAGCAAATATAGTGAATAACATGCTTAAATGAAAATTAAATTCATCTAACAACAACTTCACAGATCCTACCTTTATTCACAATAATATGGTACTGACTACGTCAACTGGTATTCATTTCGAATCTTCAATGTGAAAATATTCTCTGCTTCTTTATATTTTTGGTGTGGCTTCTATGCATATAATATCTATTCAGTGTGTACTATTTATTTTATGTATCTTGGATAACTTGTAATCTATCATCAATAGGAGTTAATGAGTAATTAGGAGACTTTAGCCATGTAACTCTCAAAGATGAGATAATGAAGGATTTTAAATAAACAAATGGTTTCCAAGTCAATTTTTGAAATCCACACATGAATTGCTCAAAAATGATTGAATTGGTTATAATTCATTTTAATGAAAATCAATTAAATCAAATCCTAAAAGCTTTCATCCTAATCCAAAATCAAAAGGTCAAATTTCAATTTCCTGTGACTCACGGTGGCTGATAAAACTAGTCAAGTGCTTTACTAACCTTAACTAAAATAGAACTTCGTTTGAACTACAATAACTTAGGCCTAACTTATTCGAAATAACTTTTTTCTCGAGTCCAAAATTCTCCATTTAATAAGAGTTTCGAAACAAGCCTAATATCGATATGAAATTTCTCGCTAAATGAATACTTGATTATTTGGCTGAATAATATTGACATGAAAACTTATTTTTAAATTAATCCCTCGATATCTCAAAATTAACAAAACATGTCAAGAAGAAATAGATGAAAATTTATTTTCGGTTGTTACAAATATTGCTTTGTGTTTATTCAAATTATTTCTGAATATTCTATAACAGATAAGTGCTCTTAAAGGGGAGAATGTAGAGGATTTGCTGGAAACCATTATACTTGTGGCTGAGGTAGTTTTACACTCTTCTTTCAATGATAAACTGATTCTGTTTCCTAATTTCTCAGCAGTTCTAGTTATTTAGAGACTGCCATCCATTTGACTGCTTAGGTCATTTAATGATCTATTTTTAGCATTAATATGCATGTGTTGGCTTTCTTTCGACTTGAATTGGCACATTTTCACGGTCTTGCTCACCTGGGCACATCCCCTAAATTCTTGAGAATCAAAAAGTATTGAAGGTTGTAGCTGATGTTAGAATTTTAATTTTTTTGCTGAACTTACTTGTATGTCTTCTTGCCTATAATTTTGAATTTGGGTTTTGTGATTTTCCTTCCAAGTTGCAAGACCTGAAGGCTAATCCACATAGGAATGCTAAGGGAACAGTGATTGAAGCTGGTCTTGATAAATCTAAGGGGCCTGTAGCTACATTTATTGTTCAGAATGGCACATTGAAAAGAGGAGATGTGGTAGCTTGCGGTGAAGCATTTGGGAAGGTTGGTAGAGGAGACTTGAAATTTGTTGAACCTTTTTATGATATAAAAGTTCACTGTTATGTTCATTAAAATATGGTTGATACTTGGTGCAAGATTAGTTACTTGCATCGATTAAATTTGTTATCCTATATTCAAGAACTTCATTATTTTGCCAACAATCAGGTGAGGGCTCTGTTTGATGATAAAGGGAAGCGTGTTGATGAAGCAGGACCCTCTATGCCTGTACAGGTATGTTGCTAGTTTCGTTTTTTATATTCTAATTCTTGTTTATTATTGTTACGGTGTCATGATATTTGTATCTAATTTCACTCTAGATATGCGTTCCCTTTACAATATTTGCGGTTTTTATATATGGATTTCAATATTTGAATATGAGTTTTCCTCCTGATCTCCAAAATGACTTTTGTAATTGGAAAGATGCCATGTTTGCAATATATTATTTTGGATCTTCTATGTTGCATATACTATTAACTCAGTTATCTGTAACATATATTAGATTTTTTTTCTTGTTTCCTTGTGTGGGCCTGTAAGATTAACTGCTGAAGTACAATTTGAGTAACAACTATGTGCTACTCTGTGTTATCTTTAAGAATCTTTATGTTCAAGTCTGTCGTATACTTCGATTTTGGTCATTTGCTACTCATTCAGTATCATAACTTGTAGGTGATGGCCTTCTCTTGGTAAAATTTCTGAGTCTCTTGCTTATTTTATAAACTCGATATTCAGTTTCTTTGACTCTTTTACCTACTATCACATATCCAACCTTCTCATCAGGTATAAGTTGATAATAAGAAATAACTACCCCTGAAGTTGTGTTTGGTTCTGAGGGAAAAGAAGGTAAGAGGAGTAAAGAAGAAAGTAATATTTCTATTTGATTTTGCTTTGTCTTTCATGTAAACCCAGAAGAAGGGAATATTTATGTACTTTCTTTTCTTTCATATACTTAATCGCAAACATGGGTTTAAGTCTTCCAAAGGGCCTTCCTTCTTGCTACCAATATATGTACATCTTTTCGCAACCAACGGAGCATAACGATCTAGAAATCCATCCTGTGTCATAAGTTGAAGGGGAGTATGCTTCAACCCTTGTCCAAATAAATACAATTAAGAAATGATATGTTGTAGAAGAGATTTACTCATTTCAATCAGTTTTTGAATTATAATAAGTTAAATAAAATTTAAAAAAAAAATAATTTACTGGAATCATGGAAAAGAAACACTTTTGCTTTTGAAGTAATATATCCTTTGCACGTGTTTTTAAATAGAATTTTAGAAAAACCTTTCTTTCTTTTTCTTTTTTTTTAAACTGCAAGTGAAGGCTTTAAGCAGCTCATGACAACATAATTTGCTTGTTACATATGTGAAGAGTTAAAATATTAATGAACGATAAGACTGCTAGGATAATCTGGCTGGGGAAGACAAATTTGATATTATTGTGATGGCAAAAGAATTCAAATATTGTAACAATGTGAAGATGCTAGTTTTATTTAGGTTCATCAATAATTTCTAAGCCTTTCCACCTTTATTTTTATTCTTATTATTATGTTCTTTTTTGCATCAACTCGGGTGTTTTTGGACTTGGAGCTGCACAAATCAATCACATGAACTGATTATTTGTTGTGAAAGGAGCCTATCTTGAATTTCCTCCAAAAAATCATGTAAAAGAGAAAGAATAAAGTTATAATTTTACCAGATTAAATTCTACCTCTATTTTCTTATTTCATCTTTCAGAAGTGAAACCTTAAGGACAAGGTACTTGATTTTGAATTGATTATATTTCATAGCAGGTAGAAAATTCTATGACAATTGGTTGAGGCAGAAAAAATAAATAAGTATCTTCGCATTCATTCTTGCAATCAATTCAAACAATGTACTCTATTAAATTTCTTTCTCATTTGATGTCTCTTTAAAGTCTCTCTCTTTCTCTTAGCCCTGATAATTGGTGGAACTTATCATATGTAGCTTTTTTTTTTCCAAAACTTGAATTTAAATATTTATTCTTCACACTCAGGTAATTGGGTTGAACAATGTTCCCTTAGCTGGTGACGAATTTGAGGTAGTTGGCTCCCTTGATGTTGCTCGTGCAAAAGCAGAGTCACGGGCAGAGTATTCGAGAAATGAGCGTATAACTGCAAAAGCTGGGGATGGAAAGGTGACACTTTCCTCTTTGGCTTCTGCTGTTTCGGCAGGAAAGCTTACTGGATTAGACTTGCACCAACTCAATATTATTCTGAAGGTTGATCTTCAGGTATGCATATCAATTGTGCTCCAAAACCCAAATTTTTCTTACAGTATGCCGCAAAATTAGCTGTACAATGAGGATATGGTAATGGCTTAGAGTTGATTGAGTGCTGGATAAGAATACAAACTAAAATTTTGAAAATTTATTAATTGATATTACTGCATGATAATAACTTTTGATACGACTATACCATTAAATATGCATCTTGAATATCCTTGTATCTCGTCATAGATCATACTTGTTACTGCAATGGGCAGTTTTGTATCTTTTGCATTTCTATATTGGAATTTGGTCAAATGTTTGTGGAATTGCTATTTAAATCGAAACACTTGCAGTCTGAAATCAACTCAACTAAACTTTATCCCATATATATCTCAGTTGGCTACATGGGTCCTCTTCTACCACTCTGCTCTATCAAGATTCATATGAGCAGTTGCACCATGATGACACGATTATTTGTAATTACCTTATTATCTGTGATTTTAGGTCAGACCTTTTCTCCAGGTTTACCATGAGCTCAACTATTCTCCGTCTTGCCAGGAAAAAAAAAAAGGAATAAATAAATAAAATTGAACTGTAATTGGATGAAAAGATCCTACACTTGTAGTGTTTGAAATATAATTTTAATTCATTGGCTACTATTGGCTACAACTTAAGTTTTTCTGGAAAAATAAAATAATGGAAGTCATTGTTAATATATTCAAAGCATCTCTGTTCAATATGCAAGGTTAATACTATCTGCGTCAAGTTATGATCTTAGATTTTGACCAGGGATCCATTGAGGCTGTCAGACAAGCTCTTCTGGTGCTTCCACAAACTAATGTTACTCTGAAGTTCCTGTTGCGAGCAACTGGGGATGTGAACACTAGTGACGTTGATCTTGCAGTCGCAAGTCAAGCTATAATTTTTGGCTTTAATGTCAAAGCACCTGGTTCCATCAAGAGCTATGCAGATAACAAAGGCGTTGAGATCCGGTTGTACAGAGTTATATATGAACTTATTGATGATGTGCGAAAAGCAATGGAGGGACTTCTGGAGACTGTTGAGGTAAACTATATTCTTATATCCTATTTGGGCTTTGCCTTTTATTTGAGTATCTTTAGTAGGAAAGATACATCACAGTTGGAAAAAACGTGTCTGGCCTGTTTCAGGATCAAAGGACACTTTAGGTGGTTGGTCTGATTTTAGGCATGCAAGGTACTTAACCAACAATAAGTTAGTGAGCTGGTGCACAAAGTTCTCAATTGTCAGTACACATCCAACTATAACGTTTTCTATGTTTTGAAATCTCGTTGAATTTGTATAAGAAAAGAAAACTGAAAAAAATGGAAATGAAGGATAGATCTTATCCTTCACCTTGGGGAGACTAAGAACCCTGTTTCTCATTGTCTTTTAGAAGGTTGCATTTGTAAGATGCTTAAATTATCCACTAGAATCCAGTTTCCAGATCTCTAGGGTTGCAGGCTTCATCTTGGCTTGTGGGCGCTGATGTACTTCATGATTTATTTGTTACCGGTAAAGTAGCACACTTTTAACTCGTGTTTTTGCAGGAACAAGTGCCAATTGGTTCAGCAGAAGTAAGGGCCGTATTCAGCAGTGGCAGCGGCCGTGTTGCTGGATGCATGGTAACAGATGGAAAGATAGTGAAAGACTCTGGAATTCGTGTTTCGAGAAAAGGCAAAGAGGTTCATGTTGGTGTCCTTGGTTCTTTAAGACGGGTCAAGGAGCTTGTGAAAGAGGTACCTTTAGAAGTTCATTTGTCATTTCTTCTTCTACTAACTTTCTTTACTATTTGAAATAACCATTTTTTGTTTAGTGATACAGATACTTCAATAGGAACTCATAATAATTGGTTTAGTTGTCCTTTGAAATATTATCCATGTTAGCGTAGCCTATGTTTGACTCAGGTGTAAACACTCAAACCACTTTTTATTCACACGTTTCAAGGGACACACAACTACTACCCACTTGTCATCCATAATTTCTATGTATTTATAATTTAATATAAACAAAACACTTACCAAACATGTTTTTATATTTTTTGTTCTAGAAGAATAATATGTGAGCAACTCTAGAGGAACTGAAGCACTGGGCATCAATGTTTATATTCTTCCAAATGTACAGAAACCCTGAAGTGAATTTTTTTTCCCCTTTTCTTCCGTCTTAAAAAAGTATATTATGTGAGACACAAAAGGGTCTAATCACAAATAACGGCATTTTTGCTCTCTTTGGGCGCTCTCTTATCTTTTCCTATTCGCTATATTTTTGGCTCTCTCCTTCCCTTGTGGACAGTATGAAGCAGTATAAATTCTATTTTTAAATTAAGTGAAGTTAGTATACACGCCTTGTATAAAAATATTGATCCCCGGTTTTGCTCCCATTAAATTTTAATTCATTTTTCTCCCTTCTTTTATCAACCACACATTCTATCAATAAAATAATATTACACATAAACCCAAAAATTTTCCTTACTTTTTAACCAAACATTCTCCAAAAAACACTATTCCAAAATCATTTTTTTTATTTTTAAATAATGGAGCTCAAACAAGGGCTGAGAATCTCATCATTTTGCTTTCTAGATTTTGAGCAGTATGCATTAAAGTTGAACTGAGTCAGTTTACTGTGATAGTGTAATTTGATATTCAACTATAGTCCACATGAGAAAGTGGCGCGTAAACTCCACCTTCCTTAAATAGGAAAAGAGAAAGGAATACCAAGCTGGTTATTGATGGTTTAGTCCTTCATTTAGTGCTGGCTTTGGATTACCACACTCGGTAAAAAGTTCATTTTTAAGAAATTACTAGAGAATACATTTTTTGCTTCTGTAGACATGTAAATGCATACATTTATTTGTTTATGGAAAATTACATGGAGTTTCTTCCTTCAACTTAAGAGGCTCCAACTGTAGAAACTCTATATTTCTTCTGTCTTTAATGCTCCAAAAGTGAAACATTTCGGTCTGTGTTGTGTGAAGACATGGAAACATTGTAAATCTTTTTCTGTGTCCTTCAAGGTAGATGTTTATGTTGAGTTTTCTCAAGTATAATTTGTTCCCATTTGACAGGTGAATGCTGGACTCGAGTGTGGAATTGGAGTGGAGGAATTCGATGACTGGGAGGAGGGAGATAGTATTGAAGCCTTCAACTCTGTGCAAAAGAAACGAACGCTTGAAGAGGCATCGGCCTCAATGGCAGCTGCACTCGAAGAAGTGGGAATAGAGCTGTAGAAACATATATCAAAGCATAGTCTTGAACCCAGTTGGATTTTCCCAAAGAATGGCCAGGAATTTGACACGAGTTAACTCATCATGGCCTCGTCCTAATCCTAGTTTTGATGCTGCCGGTTAAAGATGCAGATATTCACCCTCGACTAGATGCTGCTTGACTGTAAATATTCATATATGTTAGATTTGAGCCCCTTTTTGTAAAGTGCAACAGGTTAAAACATTCATCTATGTTCACAAAATTCAATGGTGATTCCACATGTAACAGATACAGCGGTAAGGGAAGAAAATCCCGTAAGGGGGGAAAAATTGGAATTTGATATTATAAATTTTTAACATTCAACTTCCCTAGTGCCTCTGTGTAGGATCAAATGTATTCAACTGATAAAAAGAAGAATTATATTTACATTTAAGATTTTTCCCAAAACAATATTTTCTTGTACTGAGAAATACTGCAATTTGTATATTGTTTGATTATTCAGGTTTTTAGTTACTGTTACTTTTGAAAATCAAGACAAATGGGAAATTTAATGAAAATGCATTCTTTCTCGTGAACTTCACCAGTTATTTTCTCCCCCACCAATCAACTTTTAGATAGTACATGAGGTAACACACATAATTAAAGTCACAATTATACAAGACATCACATTTGCTTTCCCCGGAGAATTAAGTGCTGCTGCCTCTTTACTCCTACCTTTGCTTATTTTGCTTGGGTCTCGCTCACGGATCTCGATCATAACCTATCTTTTTTTGAAGTCAATTTGAACCTGGAGAAACTTCTACAATAAATTCAAACTAATGTATGGTGAATAAGAAATTATCAAATCTCAACATTTCAAAGGTCACATGTGAAATAAATCATAAAACGAGTTTAACTAAGTGCATTAATAGATGAAACCTAATCAAACTATCACGTTTGTTGCTTTTGTTATTAAAATGCCATTTTTTTTTTTCAAAACATTCCAAACTTACCTTATTTTTCAAAAGATCACAATGGAGGCTTGTAGTTACCAATATTTCACGAGCTAATGTTACTATTCTTTTTAACCCATAATTTGTCATTAAAAAATATTATGAACACTCATTATCTTGATATAAAATTACTTTTTAAGATTAGTAAAACATATTAATAATCTAACGATAGATGTATAATGATTCAAAACTTCAAATAATACTAGATAAATGGGCGACTGAATAAGTGATTTAGTCTTCCATTTATAAAGCCAACATCTCTTATTTTGTACTTTACCCTTCGAAAAATCCTTTCATAAAATATTGATCCATTAACATATATACACGAAAAAGTTTCATATTTATAATTTTGTCATGTATCTTTTCTCGTTGTCTTATAATCTAATTTTGATTCTATTAAGATGAGAAATTAAATCAATATATTTAAGAAGTAGATTAAAAACCCGTAAAAGTTTAGAACTTGCAATAATTTTTTTCATAATCTTGGCAAAATTTTGATAAATTTAGAAAGAATTGTTAGATATGCTTCAAAATTATAATTAAAATAAAGTAATTTAATATTTTGTTTCTTGTTCATAGAGGCTGTCCCAAGAGAGAACAAAATATAGCCGGTTTACCCGGTTCAGAAAATTCAAAATTCAAAAAACAGGGATCGTCATCAACAAAACGAATTCAACGGCTTTCTCCTTTTGACACTCTCTCTGTAACATTAATTCCCTTTTCAGCTCTGATTACTTATTACTAACACTCTTTTCTTTTTTCATTTCAAGTCTTCAAAAAGATAATTTGAAAAAAAAAAAAAAAAACTGTTTCTTTATCAATGGAAGATTTTGAATGGCATGACCCACTTCTTATAACCGACGTTTCTTTCCTACAACGGCAAGATCTAACCCATACTAACTCTCAAACTCTCACTAAGTGTAAGAAAATGTATTTTAGATTTATAAGATTTTGTTTATTAGTACTTTTTTTTTTTTTGTTTGCATAGATTTGTAATGGGTTCTTTATTTTCTTGATTTTTCTTTTAATTGGCAGGCATTTTACCCACGTTGTGTAGCTCAGTAGGTTCAATCATGGAGAATTCAGTTGACCCCGGTCCAATGGAGATTGAAGGTATGTAGTTCCAAATTATGAATCCTGAAAATGGATAGTTGTAAGTTCTAATCTTCATGAACATATGGGGCTGCTTATTTTGATGTTTTCTGTTAGAAGTTCAAGAAAGTCCCAATTTTCTTTAATAAGATTTATGATTTGATCGAATAATTTACTTAATTTATAACTTTTCTTGATTATTTCAGGCAGGTCTGTGGGGTTTTCATTGACACCACCTGATTTGGTAATATGTATGGGTTCACCTGATGTTCCTAGTCCAAGATATGAACTTTCACCTGAATTTGTGAAGGGTGGTTATAGAATTGATGTCTCTTTAGAAAATGGAATCAAGGGGTCTGAAATGAAAGAATCCCTTGAGAACCCAGCTGTAAATGAAGAAGATACTTGTACAGACTCTTCATTCGAGCTTGTAACATCACCATTTGTGGAACAGAATTCGATCAAACACTGCACTCATGTTATGAGCATCAATGTTGGATCAACCGATAGTATTGTGTTCCAAGGTGCAGTACAGTTTTCTGAAGATTCTTGTTTCAACGGAGGTGATATTATGAGGACTAATGATCCCATAACTGGGGATGGAGAAGGCCTTAGTCTTTACCATACTGCACGTTTTGGGAATTTTTCATATCATTTTGAGGTTCTAGAATCTGGAACTTACATGGTTGATCTGTACTTCGCCGAGATTGTGTTTAGTGATGGCCCTCCCGGAATGAGAGTTTTTAATGTTTTCTTACAGGACCAAAAGGTATGGATTCATTGGGTAACAGAGAAATTCATAATTTATTTTGGTGCATAAAATGATCAATGTGTTGAACTAGTTGAAAATTTGCAGGTTGTATCGTGCTTAGATATTTATGCTCGTGTTGGCTCAAATACACCGCTGGTGATATCTGATCTTAAAACTTGCATTAACGGAGACAAAGGATTGTTTATTAGATTTGAAGGAGTAATTGGAAGCCCAATAGTTTGTGGTATTTCCATTAGGAAATTTGCTTCTGCAGGTAAACTGATAATTAAGTGTTATCTTGAATTCAACTGCTTAAAAGCTTTATGATCTGCTGATGAATGCATATATTTATAATCTCAGAGGCTGGAGGGGTTGAATTACTCCAAGGAATGGGATTGGCGTCCATGCCACAATGCAAGTCACCACAAGTAAATTATACTTTTTGAAACCTATTAAAATACGAGTTAAGGCTCAATATATTTACTCTCATTTTTTACTTTTTCTAAATTACACGTGTCTAGGATATTGGTTATGGTTCCATGGATGGAGAATTTCATAGGCTTCAAATGGAGCATGAATCCCAGAAGAAGGAACTTGTAGAAACAAAAATGGTTTTAGAGGTGGTTAAGAGAGAGAATGAGCTCAAAAGCAGAGAATGCCAAGAAGCTTTGAAGTCTTTGAACGATCTTCGGAATGAGCTTATGCGCAAATCAATGCATGTTGGATCTCTGGGTGAGGAAGATCATTTCTAATAAAATTATAGTCTGTGTGATTAGTTTCTGTGCTGATTTTCGATTCTTCAGCCTTCGCTATTGAGGGCCAAGTGACAGAAAAGAGCAAATGGTTTTCATCACTGAGGGACTTGACAAGAAAACTCAAGGTGTAGTATATAGTGTTTGTGACGCATTTCGAGTCAAACAAACAGGTTTTTACTTTTATTTATGAAAATTCTTTTATTACAGCTTCTGAAGATGGATCATATTGCGCTTTTAGAAGATGCTACATCTTTTAAGCAATGCCTGGCAGATATGGATGGTGTTAGCTCAATCATTCAGTCCAAAAGTAATCTTTTGTATATCTTTGAGTTGGTTATCAATATAAATATTAGTTAACTTGTTTCTAATTTATATTTGTACATTTGTTGACAGTGAATGAGCACACACAATTATATGATGATATTAAAATTAAATTCCTCGAAGGGGTCAAGGAGAGGAAAGAACTCTATAATAAGGTTCTCGAATTAAAAGGTAAGGAGATTATATTTTTGACCATCTGATATCAAGTCGGGCTTGAAATTCGACAAATGCTCACATTTGACAATGATGACTTTTTCAGGAAATATTAGAGTATTCTGTAGGTGTCGGCCTCTAAACCCTGAAGAGATTGCTGCAGAAGCTTCGATGGCAATTGACTTTTCATCGGAAAATGATGGGGAACTCACTGTTAAATCAAATGGAATATCCAAGAAAATCTTTAAGTTTGACGCTGTCTTCAGCCCTCAAGCAGACCAGGGTAATTGCAAAGGAACGCGTGTTTGTTTATTTATAATATTCCTTTTCATTCTCTAACTTGTACTTTCCCTTCATTTTTACTTGTACGAGTAGCCGATGTTTTTGAGGATACAGCCCCATTTGCAACTTCAGTTTTAGATGGATACAATGTTTGCATATTTGCTTATGGTCAGACAGGAACGGGGAAAACTTTTACAATGGAGGGAACACATGATAACCGTGGGGTTAACTATAGAACCCTTGAGGAGCTATTTCACATCGTTGAGGAGCGAAAGAAAACATTTCGATATGAAATATCTGTGAGTGTCTTGGAGGTTTATAATGAGCAGATACGAGATTTACTAGTTTCAGAGTCACAGCCTGGAGTTACTTCGAAGAGGTAGGCTGATTGATATAATGCCTATGTCCATCCACCTTTATCTATCTATTTTTGGTACTATAAAATGCATTTAGGCTTTTCTTTAAAAAAAGTCGTTCGTTGCTTAAACAATATAGCTGGATAGATTTCTTCTCTTCCATCTCTCTTAATTGTTTGGAGGCACAGATGTAGATTACTATTCAAAAGACAAGTACTTATATTAGACATTAAACTTCAAAGACAGTTTCATTTTTCTTGGTATTATTTATCTTCAAGTTAGAAAGGTTATTATCATTAGGATTTTTATATAGAAAATAGGACTTTTATTACTGAATAATTGAAGCATTGATTTAATAGTCATTTATTTATGTGTTGATGACAATTTTCAAAATTCTTCTCATTTTATGTATTCACTCAACACAATGTGAAACTGCTAGATTTCACCGGGTCGAGAGAAAACAATAGTATTTACCATGTTCATCTGGTGAATATGTAGACGAGTAGATTTTGTTGGTGTTCCTAGTCCGCTACCCCTGCCTAATGCTTAGAAGAGTTTTTCGGGAGTTAAAATTTTAAGTTATACTAATTAAACCGCACTTTAACTGAATTCTTCTATAGTTTGATCTACTACAATTCAACTATTGGCAGGCTTGAGATAAAACAGGTAGTTGAAGGTGGACATCACGTTCCTGGAATTGTTGAAGCTCGTGTGACCAATGTGAATGAAGTATGGGAAGTCCTTCAGACTGGTAGTAATGGAAGGGCAGTTGGATCAACAAATGCCAATGAGCACAGTAGCAGATCGCATTGGTTTGATTTCTTTTGCACCTCATTCCATTTCATTGATAGTTGGCTTTCGACAAAAGGCAGGTTAATGCTGAGCACTTTGTGTTTTTCAAATGCAGCATGCACTGTGTAATGGTGAAGGGAGAGAATCTAATTAATGGAGAATGCACAAGAAGCAAACTATGGCTGGTTGACCTAGCAGGAAGTGAGAGAATAGCTAAGACCGAAGTACAGGGTGAAAGGCTAAAAGAAACCCAGAATATCAATAGATCACTATCTGCACTTGGAGACGTGATATCTGCACTTTCTACTAAGAGCCCACACGTTCCTTTTAGGTATAGAAAATATTCACGAGCGCGCGCACATATATATAATGTGTTTACTTTCTAATAACTTTATAAAAATTGTGCACGTGTCAGATCATTGATATATAATGAATCTGACATACGTGAGGAGAGAGTTGACGATTAAATTCAATTAAATTAATATGCCATCTCTCTGATAGCTTATGTTTTTAGATTTGGTAGTATAAGAACGCATATTAAGATTCTAGCTTCTATATGTATATATCTAAATATTCTTTCACCATTACAATGTAGGAACTCCAAGCTCACTCACTTGCTTCAAGACTCCCTAGGTACATACTTGTATATGTATATAATTTGTTTCATCATGCCTGATTTTTTTCTTTTCCCTTTTTAACTTGGAAACAAATACATAGCCTGAAATGGAAACTAAACTTCTCAATTCCTATCTGCAGGAGGAGATTCAAAGACGTTGATGTTTGTGCAGATCAGTCCTAATGAGAATGATGTGACTGAGACTCTTTGCTCATTAAATTTTGCGAGTAGAGTTAGAGGAATAGAGTTAGGTCCTGCAAAGAAGCAAATGGACAGCACTGAGCTCTTCAAGTACAAACAGATGGTAAGAGTAGCAAGTCTAATACGAAAGAACACTTCTAAACTAGAGTTTGTACCTTTATATGAGGCAAACTTATTTTCTTAAACACTAACTTTATGTTTGAAGGTTGAAAAACTTAAACAAGATTTGAAGAGTAAGGATTTTCAAGTTAAGAAGATGGAGGATATTAACCATGGTCTTGAGGTAAAGATAAAGGAGAAAGACGCGAAAAATAGAAACTTGCAAGACAAGGTACGTGAAAGTTCAGTTTCTTTTTCAGTTTATTGCTGATAAACATTACAATTATGCCACTGAACAATTTTCAGATCAAAGAAATGGAAACACAACTTTTGGTAGGGAGAAAGCTAGCACAGCAGCATGTGGACTCTAGAATAGCCGAACAGCAACATCAAGAAACGAGACAGCAGCAAGAAGAGGATTATCATGAGCCTGTGAGAGCACCATTTGCAACTAAAGTGATTTGTGTTCATAAAGATCAAGTGAGTGTCCCTCGTCCATTTGCTGAGAACAACAAATTTTCAGTGCGCTCCAATCTTACAGACGGACTTGCTAAGCTCAGCGATTCATCAGAGAAAGAAAATAATCCTGAGATGGCTGAACGTTTACCATTGCCAAAGCGTACAGGCAGAGCTTCTCTTTGTACAACTGCTCAGATGATTTCTGCTGCACCAACCCTACGACGCAACTCTTTAATTCCACTACCCAGTTTACCTGGTATAGCCAAGCCTCTTCCATTCCTCCCCTTGACACCAATCCCAGCAGATACGAGAGAAGAGGTCAAGGAAGTTGAAGTTACTTGTTTGCCTAAACAGGCGCCTTGCGAGAGTCCTAAAGATACTAGAATTGGAAGTAAGAAGCTGAGTAGCATATTGAGACGAAGCCTTCACAAGAAAATCCAAATAAAGTCTCCAATGCAGCCACACGTGCGAAGAATTGGAGTAAATGTCGGAACGGAGAAGGTCAGAGTTTCCATTGGAAGCCGAGGGAAAATGGGGTATAGAACATTGCCAAGCAATGCTAGAAGAGCAGTGACAAAGGATACTCAGCAAAAGCAAATCACCAGAGAAAAAGAAAGAGGATGGAACATTGGAACAACACGATGAGCCATGATTTCTCCTGTTTCTTGTATTTATTGAACAAATAGTGCAAATTGGGAGACGGGTTCTTGTATTTGACAAACATATTTACGTTTATTCTTTCTGATGATGCTATCATCTCTTTGTAGCCTTGTATTTCTTTGAAGTAAATGTTACATTTGGTGTACATACTCACCCTGACAAGAAAATGGTATTAATGTTTGATTCTGGTCTACTCAACATAAGAATCAAGATAGAGAATGTTTGGCTTAACTTAAATGGTTTACTTATAAATAATATACATTCAGTACATATGTTAGTTTGTTAGTACGGCAAGAATTACTTCCAAATAAGTACCAAACTTTCTTTTAAAGTAAGAAAATTTACCACATTCAATCCACCAATGCTTACAAAAATGAGGCATTCTTAAAATTCAAGGGGCAGTTGAAAAACAGTAGAGAGCAAACCAGTAACAAACTTCATTTCACACAGGTAAAGCACAGTCGAAATACAATAGAAGATAACTTTTGGATTTCCGGAAAAATAAAAAAAGTTCGAAAAATAATGTTACTAACAAATTTCAGAAGTTATGTTTCCCATACGAGTATGATTTTGTATGGCTTCCAATTATGTGGTTTTCTCCAGAAACCTGGTCAGTTGGTATACTCGATCTACATCTGACTTCCGAAATTGATACAAATACATCTAAAGATTTCGGCTATAATGGAGTTTAACTGACCTGAAAGAAAGAAAAGATTACTGAAGTATACATTTCACAACCATACACAAAGTAATGTCAACAAAGCATGGCTTACACGCAGCAGAGAGTAGTTATTTACCGAAGCCCTCCAACTGCATCTTGTACTTTTCTCCATAACTGAAGCGAATTTCTCCATTGTCTTCTCGACTGAAGGGACAATTTCTTGGACGAATTTGACAGATTCTGATAGTCGATTAAGCAGGTTCACCAAAGCAATTACTTCGTTTCTTTGCAATTGCAGCTGAGAGATAGAGAAAGAAAGAAGAGTTTTACTAATGCCTAAGTAGTGGAACATTAATCCATGACATATGGAACTTACAGGCTGATTTGGAAAATTTTGACTATCAACAGAGAAAAGAATCTTCAATGCAGTCCCAAGACCAAGAACCTGAAGTTTTCCCCATAGCGGACACTTCTCACATCCAACACAATCCATGATAGCGCTGCAGTTTACCAGAATAGTGACCAAAACTTAGACCCCAAAATTGAAAAACTAATAAAATAGAAGAATTGGAATGTCTAATTGCAACTTCATCAATTTTATTCCCCTAAAGTTCAAAGCACAAAACATCTCTGATTAAAGATTGCGTTGATGTTGCCCAAGCAAGAGGTTATTTAGAATCCAGATCCCATTAGGAAATCAATTTCGAGACTTTTAAAACAATAATCTGCGGAGCAGATATTTCAGAAATGCTTTTGGATCTCTTGCTTCAGTATTCAGGCCCGCTTTGTCCTTTCCAAAATTTAGCTTCATCAAATGGAAGTGGACATGCAGCCTGCAGTTTTGATTATACAGTAACTGACGCATTAAAGATTGTGCTTTCAGGTCCTCTTTGAAGGTTACCAGTGTCATACTCGGCCTGCTCCAAGTATTTAGTTGCCTGAATATGATATCAAGAGTGAAAGGGCTGAGACTGTATCACTTATAGCTTGTAAATAAAGATTCAAGAACAAAATACTTGGATGGCTTACTTTTGTCACAGCTCGAAGAACAAAGAGGAAATTGCAATACAAGTTCCCAACACGATTAGGATACTGCAAAACTCGATCATATGCTACTTCCAGATTTCTGACCCACTGAAAGGCAGCAAATTGATTAGGTTCTTTTCAACACATTCCAAAGCAACTATAGTTGGTGAGGCAATAGACAATTTCCAAAGGGTCTATGAGAAATACGACTTTTTAATATTTTAATGGGAGCAGTGGGCTATTCCAAAATTTCTTCAATCAGAATTTTCAATGTTCTGTGGGTCCACTCATAAGTTAGGAAAATTAAGGGGAGCATGTCTCAGAAGAAGCCTTGAGGCGGTGTCGTGAGCCTCACTCAGTTGAGGCGTACGTCTCCAAAAACAGCCTCGCAATCAGCTAATATCAGTTGCATTGGTAGGGGTAGCATCTGCGCTCACACTAACATCTGGTCCTAGCTTATTCTCTTGCACCTCGGCAGGCTTGTGTAGAACCTCATTTGTTGGTTGCAGCTGAAGTGGAAAGAGAGAATGGGGTAAAGACAAAATGAAGACAACAACTGAATAAGAGCTCCTTGAGGCATTTTTTGTTCACCTGAATCTGAGGTGGGCCTTAAGGCAGGCCTCAATTGGCATTTTTTAAACCATGTCCTCGGGTATGTTTGACTGCTTCCTGTCTTGAAGGTTTTCCACTGTAGTAATGAAGGAAGAAAATAACAAAAAAATATAAATAAAAATTATTGAAGGAGCATGTTCTCAGGTATGTTTGAATGCTTCCTGTCTAAAGGAAATAACAATAGAACATAATAATAAAACTTTGAAAGAAATGAGGGGGACAGTTATACCAGATTTGTAGTTTCATCAAGTAGGTAGTCAGAGGCAATGTGTATTGAAATCGAGGAGTGAAGGCCCTATTAACCTGTATAAGATTTTTTTTTTTTTTTTTTTTTTTTTTTTTTT